>JADLZN010000531.1:120000-418088 GCA_018155175.1 Sinocyclocheilus anophthalmus
GCCATTCAAGAACAGAGTTGTTGTGAAGCCACTCCTTCTTATTTTAGCTGTGTGCTTAGGGTCAATGTCTTGTTGGAAGGTAAACCTTCGGCCCAGTCTGAGGTCCTGAGCACTCTGGAGAAGGTGTTCGTCCAGGATACCCCTGTACTTGGCCGCATTCATCTTTCCCTCGATGCAACCAGTCGTCCTGTCCCTGCAGCTGAAAAACACCCACAGCATGATGCTGCCACCACCAAACTTCACTGTTGGGACTGTATTGGACAAGTGATGAGCAGTGCCGGTTTTCTTCCACACAAACGCTTAGAAATAAGGACAAAAAGTCTATCTTGGTTTATCAGACCAGAGGAATCTTAATTCTCACCATTCACAACTCCATGCGGGCGTTCTGTGTTGCAAGAGGAGAGGCTTACGTACGGCCACTATGCATAAAAGCCCGAATGGGGGGAGGGGGCTGCAGTGATGGTTGCCTTTCTACAACTTACTCCCATCTCCCAACTGCATCTCTGGAGCACAGCCACAGTGATCTTTGGATTCTTCTTTACCTCTCTCACCAAAGCTCTTCTCCCCCGATAGCTCATTTTGGCCAGACGGCCAGCTCTAGGAAGGGTTATGGTCGTCCCAAACGTCTTCCATTTAAGGATTAGGGAGGCCACTGTGCTCTTAGGAACCTTAAGTGCAGCAGAAATTGTTTTGTAACATTGGCCAGATCTGTGCCTTGCCACAAATCTGTCTCTGAGCTCTTCAGGCAGTTCCTTTGATCTCATGATTCTAATTTGCTCTGACATGCACTGTGAGCTGTAAGGTTTTATATAGACAGGTGTGTGGCTTTCCTTATCAAGTCCAATCTGTATAATCAAACACAGCTGGACTCAAATGAAGGTGTAGAACCATCTCAAGGATGTTCAGAAGAAATGGACAGCACCTGAGTTAAATATAGAGTGTCACAGCAAAGGGTCTGAATCCTTAGGACCATGTGATATATTTCAGTTTTTCTTTTTTAATAAATTGGCAAAAATGTCAACAATTCTGTGTTTTTCTGCAAATATGGGGTGCTGTGTGTACATTAAATGAGGAAAAAAAAAATGAACTTACATGATTTTAGCAAATGGCTGCCATATAACAAAGAGTGAAAAACTTAAGGGGTCTGAATACTTTCCGTACCCAATGTATATATATACAGTTGGGGCAAAAAAGTATTTAGTCAGCAACCAATTGTGCAAGTTCTCCCACTTAAAAAGATGAGATAGTCCTGTAATTTTCATCATAGGTATACCCAAACTATGAGAGACAAAATGAGAAAAAAAAATACAGAAAATAACATTGTAGGATTTTTAAAGAATTAAATGGTAAATTCCTCGGTAAAATAAGTATTTGGTCACCTACAAACAAGCAAGATTGCTGGCTCTCACAGACCTGTAACAACTTATTTAAGAGGCTCCTCTGTCCTCCACTCATAACTGTATTAATGGCTTCTGTTTGAACTCGTTATCAGTATAAAAGACAACAGTCCACAACCTCAAACAGTCACACTCAAAACTCCACCATGGCCAAGACCAAAGAGCTGTCAAAGGACACCAGAAACAAAAATGTAGACCTGCACCAGGCTGGGAAGACTGACTCTGCAATAGGTAAGCAGCTTGGTGTAAATAAATCAACTGTGGGAGCAATTATTAGAAAAATGGAAGACATACAAGACCACTGAAAATCTCCCTCGATCTGGGGCTCCACGCAAGATCTCACCCCGTGGGGTCAAAATGAGCACAAGAACTGTGAGCAAAAAATCCAGAACCACACGGGGGGACCTAGTGATTGACCTGCAGAGAGCTGGGACCAAAGTAACAAAGGCTACCATCAGTAACACACTGCGCCGCCAGGGACTCAAATCCTGCAGTGCCAGACGTGTCCCCCTGCTTAAGCCAGTACATGTCCAGGCACGTCTGAAGTTTGCTAGAGAGCATTTTGGATGATCCAGAAGAGGATGGAGAATGTTTTGTTTCCCCCCCCCCCCAAATTTATTGTCAGATGAAACCAAAATAGAACTTTTTGGTTAAAACTCAACTTGTCGTGTTTGGAGGAGAAAGAATGCTGCGTTGCATCCAAAGAACACCATACCTACTGTGAAGCATGGGGGTTGAAACATCATGCTTTGGGGCTGTTTTACTGCAAAGGGACCAGGACGACTGATCCGTGTAAACGAAAGTATGAATGGGGCCATGTATCGTGAGATTTTGAGTGAAGTCCTCCTTCCATCAGCAAGGGCATTGAGATGAAACGTGGCTGGGTCTTTCAGAATGACAATGATCCCAAACACACCACCAGGGCAACGAAGGAGTGGCTTCGTAAGAAACATTTCAAGGTCCTGGAGTGGCCAAGCCAGTCTCCAGATCTCAACCCCATAAAAAATCTTTGGAGGGAGCTGAAAATCCGTTTTGCCCAGCGACAGCCCCAAAACATCACTGCTCTAGAGGAGATCTGCATGGAATATCTGCCAAAATACCAGCAACGGTGTGTGAAAACCTTGTGAAGACTTACAGAAAACGTTTGACCTCTGTCATTGCCAACAAAGGGTATATAACAAAGTATTGAGATGAAATTTTGTTATTGACCAAATACTTATTTTCCACCATAATTTGCAAATAAATTCTTTAAAAATCCTTCAATTTGATTTTCTGGATTTTTTTTTCTCATATTGTCTCTCATAGTTGAGGTATACCTAATGATGAAAATTACAGGCCTCTCTCATCGTTTTAAGTGGGAGAACTTGCACAATTGGTGGCTGACTAAATACTTTTTTCCCCACTGTATATACTATTTTTGATTTCGTGAAAGAGGAGAGTCTTTTTTTATTTTTGTTTTATATTATTTAGATATGTTTGTATATATTATTGTAGTTTTATAGTTTTTTGATTTATATATATTATATTATATATAATTATCTATATATATATTATATATAGATGTATATGTGTGTATTTATGTTGATATAGTCAATATCGTGTAATTTATTAGATTTTTTGCTTATTAAATTGGGGGGAATGGCAAAGTGAGTACAGCTGACTTTCTTTTAAAAACGGCAACCGTTGTGTGTTTGATGTATTTTATTTGTTTCCTTTAGGGTTGTGACGGTGAGGAAATTTTTCCCACTGGTTAATCGACGTGTGACAACATCGGTAATACCGGTATCACCGCGGGGGAGGGGCGTTCCCTCTTTTCCTCGCTTTCCTTCGCTTTTACATAGCTTGTAAAAGCGGCATGCTCATTTTACTTTAACTTTCAAATAGCGCCAATTCGGCGTAAAGCAATTGTTCGTTTTTAGTTTGTTGAATTTTCCCTCTTTTCCTCGCTTTCCTTGCTTTTAAATAGCTTAAAAGCGCTGTGTGCATTTTACTTTCACTTTTGAATTAGAAGCAGTTCGGCGTCAATTGCCTGAATGCAACAACAAAATACAAAGTCAAACTCACTTAACCTATATATAAATCATAGAACAGGATTAATAAAACAAATACACCAGGCTATAGGGCAGGCATGCCTAATAGAAAATAACAAATAACGTGCCTAAAGTTTAAATGGGAGTGTTCAAACTGGGAAATAAGTAACATAATATAATAAACAAAATAAACTAACGAAACGATTAGAAGTCTATTAGCAAAATGAGTAAGATAAGCTTGAGGCAGCGCATAAACCTGATGTCACAATAAAATAAGAAACAATGACAAACAAGTTTAAAATAAAGTGAAAAACAGCAAATAATGTGGAACCAATGAAATAAGAAATGAAGTTTAAAAAAAAACTTCCAAAATCACTTAGATAAACGGCAAAAGTACCAGGCTTCAAAATCCAAATATTGATTTCTTGCATTCGTTCGAACTAAACATCCGCGATCGTCTGTCTGTTTCTACCTCACTCTTTGTCGGAGTCAGCTCCTGGACCTAACCTCCTCACTGGAGAATTAAATCTGGTCTGTGAGGCAACTTGTCGTTCGGCACACTGCATTAAGCCGCCTGCGTTCAGTTTTAATTGTAGGTCTGTTCTTTTACTGAACTAAATTATTTTTATTACTATAAAAAAAATCTAAAAGACGGTGGGGTTTGGTGCCGCGGTGGGCAAGTGACGTAACGGGTGTTGCGGCTAAACACCGGTATCACCGTCGCAAAATTTCAAAATCTCTGGTAGCCTTTCGGGCAGGCATTCTTCAGATTTTGGTTGCCCAAAAATTAATTTAACTAGCCCAAATAAAAATACTTTTTTTTTTAAATATAGAAAATCAGATAGGAGTTTAAATGTCAATCAAAAATATTTTCAATACACAAGTATCAAGGAAGGAATTTTATTTCACTATTTACAGTGTATCTGCAGAATTTTTAAAAATAAATTTAAGGCAATTTATGAACCATTTTAAGAGCTGCACAAGTAAAAATGTGGGGGATGGGACAATGTCTATGGTAATACAGTTGAGCCCTAAACTTACATATTTTACAAGTTCGTACAGGTGTCAATCAAAACAATCCCCTTAGACAACAGCCATTTAAGCCTTAGCCAAGTTTAGAAAAGGGTAATCAAGCATATAAATTGTCAATTTACAATAGTATAAATTTACTGTCTTAATGGTAGATTTTAGAAGGCACATTAACGTATTTCTCGTTTACAAATCTGGGTGTGCTGCGTAAAAATATGAGGGAGATTTGCCTTAATCTGACCTAAAACGGCAAGAAAGGACTGGGTAAATGGCAAGTCATTCTCTGCCACGATGGTGGCGCTTTAGGAGCGCTGAAATATTGCTGTTTCCCCGGTAACGGCTGTATGCACACAGCAGCTCCGCGCTCATAAACGCTGCTTTATCAGGAATTATAGGTCAAATTAAATTAAAATGCCAATGACATGTTTATGAGGACAGTCGGTTCCCTTCAGATAAATTCAAATAAAGACATCTGCGCCACGTTTTGACTTGAAACGTGCAGCGCTCACATTTATTCAATGACATCATTGCCTTTAGAAGTTTAATCCAGCCATATCGTGACTCTTGTCTTTCCGTCCCCAACTGTAAGACCTCTTGAAATTATAATTAAGACAGTTCTTATACCATTTAACGTATTTAAAAATTTTATGGCCTTAAGTTTGATACAACTCACTTTAGGAGTTTTTAAGGACCTGTGGGAGATCTGAATTTAAGATAGCCCATCAGGCAGAGTGGAGATACATTTTGGTAGCCCGACTAGAAAACACAATAGCCCCAGGATGTTGGGCTAGCGATTTTGCGAGCCCTGTTCCTTAAAATGTTTGTTGTTTGTTTGGTCTTTCCTTTTTGTAAGTTTATTTGGACAGTAGTATATTTATTCGATTGTATCTTTTATTGCGGTTTTATATTGATAGTTCTTATGTTATAGTATTTAATACATTGTGATTTTACGTTTTATCTTTTTGTATCTTTCTATTTTTTTTTAAGGACGGTAGAGAGTAGACAGGAAAAGCATTGGGTGGAAGAGGCGAGCGGGTATCCGCAAAGACTTCGAGACAGGACTCGAACTCGGGTCGCCGCGAGCGCAGTTGCGCTATATATATATATATGTTAGTTGCGCACTAACCACAAGGCTATTGGCACGAACTTATTTTTTCTTTTTACTGTTTAATATATTTAAAATTTTAATCTTTTGTATTACATTTTTATTTGTTTATTTATTTCACTTTAGGAAACTTTCCATGTAGTGTTTTGTTAAATGATATGTTGGTATTTTCTTAATTGTCATTTTGGATTTTAGTTTAATTCTATTTTTTATTATTATTTATTACTGCCATTTCATTATTAATCTGATTTTGTAATGTGGTTTTTTGTTTTGTCTGGTTTTTTTTTTTTTTTTTTTTGTTTTGTTTTTGTTTTTTTGTTTTTTTTACTGTTTGTATATATTTAAGAAATCTTTTATTATGGTTTATTTTTTAGTTATTATTCAGATTTGTACTTTCCATTTCGTTTTGTTTTATTATATTTATGTATTTGATATTTTTTTTTTTTCTTGTAATTTGATTGAATTATTTTTTGGAGTTTTAGGTCTGGTGTGCATGTTTATTGCTTGTGCTGGACAGTAGTGACTCTTCACTGCTAAATATGCTGTAAAATATGTTAAATGTACCTGCAGACGTAGTTTCAGTGAAAGATTCAAATGTTACATCTGTTGATAGGAAGCTTGTCTACACTCACTTCCAGTTCCCAGTAGGGGTTGGCAAGCACCCAAACACACTTGTATCCCGGCATGGTGTATTAGATGATTGTGAGCTGATTATGTGGGGGATACGCCATTTTACACCAGGAGGGGAAACTGGTTATGTAGAGCTGGAACTTTTGATTGAACCAACATAAATACTAAAGCGTAATCAGATGACTGTGCAAGTTTTCGAAAACAGGTTAAAGATTTTAAGTGTTTAATTTCATACCAAATGTGCTGCTGTTCTTTATATATTAGTGTGATTGCCGATTACGAGGGCAGAATATTTTTGATATATATATATCTATATATATGAGGTAAACGATGCATGACATTTCCAAACCAGAAATATTTGGCCCAAATTGTTTTAAAGGACTCACAACAGTGACTTTTAACTAGTGCTTCACCGATTACACATCTATTTCTTTCCCTGTTTTCAGTTGATGCATGAACAAAATCATGCTTGTGTTATTGTGCAGCACACAGCAACATGGCATGACTGAAACACAAAAATGATCTTTTACAAATTTGCCATTTCCTGCTTGGCATGTTGTTTGGTTTCTGTTGGAGGATTGACACATTTGATTGTGAAAGTAGAGCAGGGCTCGCTAATCTATGGCTCCTCTTTGAATCATTGCTGTGTGCTAAATGCTGTAAAAATGTTGCCATGGCAACCCATTTTGCTGCACTGTAAGCTCACAGACATGAATATAGGATGGATCCAGACTCACTGCTGTTTTTCCCAAATAAAGAGACTATAGTTGGGTCTTGATGTTTGACCTGTCATGTGTAGTTTCTTAAAACTAGTTTTAGTTTGCTTTCATGAAATCAAATTTGACACCATTTTAGGGATGTTCATTTCAGTTATTTTTCCTAACCGACAACCGACGCTCGTTAACCGATTATTAACCGTCAACCTACAAGATTATTAAATTAGAATTTAATTAAATTAGAAAGGATACGTGTCTGTGACCCGTTAGAAAAATACTAACATTTGTTTTCCGGGGATTAATTTTACATACGCAAAAAGCAGCAAACAACAGAACATGAGGATTCACATGGTCACATCATAGCACATCACACACCTGCAGCGCTTCTGCGAGTGGAGAAAAACATAATAAAGCTAGGCTATAGGCCTATACAGTATATATAACGATAAATAGGCCTATACGAGAAATATATTTTTACTTAAATTAAGAAAACAAAAGAGAAACTGTAACAAGTCGCCTAGTATTCAGAGTTTCAGTTTATTTTGTGCTGCGCGAAAGGAAACCAAGACGGCAGAAAGCGGCATCCTATTTTTCTTTAGGCTTATTTTACAAAAGCACAAAGATTTGTTTTTATTGTGAATGTACACAAATAAAGCAAACCTTTTACAATTCCGATTATCTTTAGGACTAAAAGGAGTAGTTGCGTCCACTGTTAGAAGGAAAAAATTCAAATGATTGCTCCGATGCCGCATTCGCGCGCACACACAGTTAAGCTTTGCTACCTTAACAATGCAGCCTGTTCATTATCATAATAAAATACAGTCAGTCAAACATATGGAAAAAAAAAAAAACACACACTGCTCAGTTTAAATATGTAATAAAATCTGTGCCGTTAAGCGTTATCACCGCACCGCCGTGATGTTATGCAACACATTTTGTTTTACGTGGATATTGGAACGCGAGTGAAGTAGGCTACATAATAAATAATATTTTGGCATTCAAATACTCGCGAATATGGAAACATTTGATTTTGTGTCGAATGAGAGACGCAGCGGTGGTTTCAGTTTCGTTTTAGACTAAATTAATTCATTTTGGCTTGTCGTTTAACTATTGCTTCTTATATTTTTAATTCTTGTTCTTTTCTAAATACTTTTAATTGAAAGGATTTGTTGTGGAGTAAGGGGAACTAAAATAGCCTAGCTATCTTTACAGTGTTTATTATAATGTTTGTAAACATTTCGCGTCGGCATTTCTGAATGAAATAATAAAATGCGACTTGTTTTTTTTTTCATCTAAAAAAAGCGTGTTTCAACCATACAGCAAACGTTTTTTGATAAATTACAAAAAAAATAAATGCCTTTTTAAACCGTTTAACTGATTGTATTAATTGGTAAAAAATTCTTACAGTCGGTTAACGGTTAACCGGTTAAAAATGAACATCCCTACACCATTTAATCAGTACATATCAATGGATTCATCAGTTTACCCTTATTCTAAAGTGTGTTGTTTTTTACCTTTCATAATTTTATCCAGTTATATGCCCTACACTTGTGTTCAAAAGCTTGGGGTTCTGTAAAGAAATTTGTTTCGCTCACCAAGGCTGAATTTAATTGATATAGATGTAGTAAAAACAGTAATATTGTGAAATGTTGTTGCTATTTAAAATAACGGTTTTCTGTTTTAATATATTGAAAAATGTCATTATCTGTGTGATGCAAAGCGAATTCCAGTCTTCAGTGTCACATGATCTTTCAGAAATCATTCTAAATTGCTGATTGATTGCTCAAGAAACATTTGTTATTATTATTCTTAATGTTAAAAACAGTTGTGGTGCTTAATATTTTTGGAATTTTTTGATATTTTCAGAATTCTTAACTAATATGAATAGAAAATTCAGAACGTCTTTTTAAAGATTTTTTTTTTTAATATAAAAGTATTTACTGTAATTTTTACTATTTTAATTCATCCTTGCTGAATAAAAGTATTAATTTCTTTAAAAAGAATCTTAGTGACCCAAACGTTTGATTGGTAGTGTACGTTAAAAATTCATTTATTTGTTAATATAAATTTATTTATTTAGGTATTTTCTCCCAGCTAATGCCAGTTGGCTAATGGTTTGGTTAATAGCTAATGTGAGATAACGATCAGATAGTTTTCTAGGTATTGTTTTCAGCAAATTCTGATTTGGTCTGGTGCTATTTTGGTATTTAACAGCCTGTCATCCAGTCAATTCTTGATTGATAAAATTAGGGAATTATTTTTGTTTCCTCTTATTGCCTGTCCCGTTTCGCGTAAATGCATCCGATTACGGAAATAAAATCAGGTTGCAAACAGCAATTTGCAGCCACTAAGACAAATACCTTTCTATTATTTCAGTGCACTGTTAAATTCATCCCGCTATTTGTTTTGTGCATGCATATATTTCACTACCAGATCTCCAGTTTCCTCTTAAGGCCTTTATATTGTCATCAATCAAACATTTGTGTGTTTGATTCCCACAAAATGACCAAATATGGAGGAAAACCTGATATCAAGGTGCTCAAGTAATTTTCAAACGGTTTTGGTTCGGGTTTCTGTGGAGCAATTGTTGTAAAGCTGCAGGGAGGTGCAGCTATTTGGCAAGCCGAAGGAGCCAGGAAAGCAGTGGTTATGCAACCAGGCTGTTTATTGGGTTTCCCCTGTCCGAAAACCACCAGCAGTACAGAGAGAGAGACAGACGGAGAGGAAGACAGTGAGCAGGGAGACTGGAACTTGACAATCCAGCTGTTGGAGTTAAAACTAGCCATGACTCAGCTCAGGGAGAGATCATGGGACAGGAAAACGATGGGAAATCGAACCTGCATCTCCCGTATGAGCTCGTAAGTTGAGCGTGTGAACGAACCACGTGGCCATGGCTTTTAGAGAAGATTTCTAATGCCTAGTGATGTGATTGAGACTAATGTCATTTAAAATAGCTTGTGTTTGTGTCTCATGGAATTTGATGAAGCCCAAACGATTGTGGCGTTTTCAATTACAAATTCACAAAATTACCTTACCTGAAAGGTGGGTTCTTATCTAGCCATTCACCATTTATAGGCCTGTGTTCATGGTTTTGAATTTAGTCTCTTTTGTTTATTTAAATAAATGGCAGTTGTCAAGGATGTCAATACTGGAATCGTACGTACGCCAAGATTAAACCTGTGTGACTGGTTATCATACCAATCCAAGCACGACTTTCCCAACTGTTGACACTGTATTGTCAAGAACGTGATAAATTTTGAAAACCGGAACAGTTACTCGACTTGTTTTTCCCCCTGCTGGTCCAAGACCTCCCAAGTTTCCAGGGAAGTTAAATTGTTGAACTTTGGCAATAGCTTAAACATTTTTACTGGCTTGAATCGTCAGGACCTAAGAAATGCACAGAGACGTTCCTTTATAGGATTTCTTCATTAAAGTGCTGCGTATTCGTTTACATAACGTTGATATGGTTGCTGGACAACAGCATGCAGATTTATAAATGATTCTCATTACGAATTTCACATGCCTTTTAAAAAAAAATTGAACCCTGGCGCCGCGAGCTTGTGCAGCACTGTCAGAATACATACAATTCGTGCGTGCATTAGAAAATATAACATTCTGCAGTTTATTTACTAATCGTTTCAGGTAATTTCGCGATTTCAATCATCATACAGTAACCTAACAACCAGCATTAGCCACCTCTTCTCAACGGAGACTTGATGCAGCACTAAGTCTCTCGCTGTCGGTGCTTCACGCTTGTAATGATTTCTGCATCTTTCTCTGATAGTTTTAAATACTTTCACACTGTCGACATGTTTGCTGCATTAGCGCGTGCCTCTATTTTGATCGCGTTCGTCATTGTTCGGTTCATATTATTCGGCCTTTTCGCTTATTCGTCCGAACACCGAAAGAGATTTTTTTGCTATTTTCGGACGAATAATTTCGGTTGCCGAATATTCGGAGCATCCCTAATACTATATATTTTTATATATATTATATATATATATAGGTTAATATATCTGTTCACAGTATATGTAGCTTATCCTGTGTGTATATATACAGTTTATATATAATTTTTTCACAAACATTGGTTCAAAGCAGCTTAAGAAAAATACTGCTTTTATTAGTGCTGTCAAACGATTAATTGCGATTAATCGCACTCAAAATAAGTTTTTGTTTACAATATATATGTATGTGTATTGTGTATTTTTATTATGTATATATAAAGACACACATATACAGCATATATTTTGAAAATATTAACATGTATATACATTTATATTATTATAACTTAACCTATTTTCTTTAAATATGATACAGCATGTGTGTGTATTTATTTATTTCTTATAATATAATATATCTAATATATATATATATATATATATAATATATATACTTAATATATGTGTGTGTTACTGTGTATATGTATTATGTAAATAAAAACTTTTATTTTGGATGCGATTAATCGTTTGACAGCACTAGTTTTAATACTTGTCAAAGAAACTATTATAGCTGTATATTACTGTCATATGGACATGTTATGTGATTAATTAATATCATGTATTCCATTAAGCAAGCAACAAACGTGTTAGGCAGCAGGTACAACTTGTGAATGGATCAACATATAAAACTATTATCCTTATAAAGTTGGCATCATCTGGAGTCTTCGCAAGTGTTGTTGTCGTCGTCTAAAACCTTCCAAAGGCTGGATCCAAACTGGAGCCAAATACAAAAAAGCTCCAGATAGATCTTGATATCCTTGGTGCTCTCAAAAGTCCAAAGGCTGATATGTAACTGAGGCCAAAATATGATCTAACCCTGTTCCAATGTTGTTGTTTATTCATCCTCAGGCACGGGCGAGAGCGGCAAGAGTACGTTCATCAAACAGATGCGCATCATTCACGGGGCGGGCTACACCGACGAGGACAAGCGTGGCTTCACCAAACTCGTCTACCAGAACATCTTCACCTCCATGCAGGCCATGGTCCGTGCCACCGAGCACCTCAAGATTCCGTTCAAATACGAAGAGAACAAGGTGACTGCTGTACACTGAACAATCCCCCGCCGTCACTGCGCTGTAATCATCTCTTTGATGCCCAGAGTGCACGTCAAGATGCAAATCAAACCCAGATAGGCCATAAACGTGGCTATAAAAAGCACTACAAGCCTCGCTTGTAAATTTTACTGCTGTCACACCATGGTCAGCTGTCTTTCTTCAGTGCAGGATTACGGTTAATTATTCTCATGTTTTGGTTTTGAAGAATCAGTTAATATTTCCTAAAAAAGATCCTTAAAGTTTAACTCGACAACTTGTGACCTAGTTGGTTCGAAACCCCGCTGTAAGTCATTAGTATTACACAGCCATTAAGTCATAAAATGGGATTTTTACTGTGTACGGTCTCTTTATCCACAGAACAATGCTCTGCTGGTGCGAGAGGTCGATGTGGAGAAGATTTGCTCCTTTGACCAGCCCTATGTCAGCGCAATAAAGAAGCTCTGGTCAGATCCAGGCATCCAGGAAGCCTACGACCGCAGGCGAGAGTACCAGCTCTCTGACTCCACTAAATAGTAAGTGTGTGCCGCCATTAGCTCCTTTTAACTTTATTGCTTTTAATTGAATTGTTGAACGCTGCATCTTTTCTTGTGGTCAGTTAGAAGCATATTTGTGATAAGTCATAGATGTATAGATGCAGTATTATGGCCTGTTCATACTACAAATCATATCTATAAAGATAACCTTAACGTTAACAATACTAGCATCCACACCAATGTTTATTGTAAGCAAGCTTCAGTTTTGTCGTCTGCTGCTCCTTAATGCGCAGGCTCCTTAAAAGTCAGACAGAAGATTGGCTGTCAGTGTTTTTATCATTCATCAGCTGGAAAAAAAAAAATCATTATTTCGTGTTTTTAAAAAAAAAATTTTTTATAGCTGTTGTGTGGACTTCCATATTCTCATATAGTTATAGTTTAAAGTGTTAGTTCACCCAAAAAATTTAATTATGTATTAATTAGTTATTCCAAACCCGTAAGATCTTCGTTCATCTTCTGAACACAAATTATGATATTTTTGATGAAATCCGAGAGCTTTCTGACCCTCCGTAGACAGCAATGCAACTGACACGTTCAAGGCCCAGAAATGTAGGAAGGACATTGTTTTTTTATTTTTTTTTTTTTTTTTTTTTTTTTTTTTTTTTTTTTTTTTTTTTTATGGACATAACTATGTTCACATGGACTATTTGAACGATGTCCTTCCTTAATACGTTTCTGGCCTTGAACGTGGTCTGAAATGACTGTATCGGACAAATATTACATTTAATACACTTTATATGTAATAAAGTACACAAACACCACTTGAGCATCTTTTGATTTCAAGTCTTCAGCTGCGGCTGGATTTGACACCGAACATGAGGTTTGCCGCTTACATTTGAAGTCAAACACCGCTATTATAAACATTTAAGACGTTTAGGGAAAAAAGCAAAACAAAAGCAAGTCTGAAAACTAGGGCTGGGAAAATAAATCGATGCATCGCAAATCGAGAAATGATTTAGCATCAATTCTGAGATTTCCCGAGTCTTTCTCGAGTCAATTCTGAGCTTGGTTTTGAACAGCAGATGGCGCTGCACGCTTTAGAAACGGCCGTACTCTGCTTGTTTCCAAATCCTTACACACACTGAACCTAAAATAATCATTCATAAAATTTGAAAAGGTTGAAGCGAATTACAAGGGTGTTGACAGTGGGCTGTGTTTACATTAATCTGGCGTCATAAAAGCATTCTGAGCCCAGGTGAAATTACAGACTCAGCCGAACACACAAAAGCGCTCCTCTTCATGAGCATTTGAGTGTGCGGATAAAAACTAGATTAGAGCGCCATCTGCTGTTAAAATCTAAGCTCAGAATCGATTCCAGAGAGAATCGCAATGCATTTGGAAGATCTCAGAATCGAGCCACGAATCGATTTGCAGTCCTACTTAGAACCCCCCCTTAAAAATGTAAGTTTAAGACAAGTTTAAACAACGCATACAAATTCTTTAAACTTTCTTTTGTGTTCCACGAGAGAAAATCAGACCGGTTTGGAACGATGAGGATGAGTTAAAATGTTTATTTTGGGATTTAAATATTTACAGATTTATACTTTTAATATGCTTTTTTTAACCATATTTAAATCCATTCTACAGTTTTTCCAAAACTGCCTGGAAAATATGAAAAGTTGACGATTTTTGTGAGTTTCCATTTGGGACTACTTATATAGTTGTAGATATACACATGTACATGCCTCTGTTTCTCACCGGTTCATCCCACAGTTACCTTAGCGATTTAGAGCGTATATCGTCTCCGGGATATGTGCCCAGCCAGCAGGATGTGCTGAGGGTCCGAGTGCCCACTACTGGCATCATAGAGTATCCCTTTGACCTGGAAAATATAATCTTCAGGTATCGCCAATCCCACGGCACACCTACACTGCCGCCGCTGTCTCCTGACCTTTAACCTGCTGCTGCAACTGCACTGCTGCCTTCCCTGATCGCATTTTCACACCCACCCAGGGCTAAACCTTTGCTATTGTTGTCTCTTTGCAACTCTTAAAGAGTGTTGTTTTTGGGGAACTCTCGGTAGAGAGTGTCAGAGGAGTAAGCAGAAGGTTGTGGGGACGCATCCCAGGATCCCAAGCAGCGTTCCCTCAATGTTTTTCTAGGGATCTGCTGCCATGCTTGATTCTTTCTTCTTCCTTCTCTCTCCGTCTCTCCTTGTCTCTAGCTATCTAAGCGATTTGGACCGTATCGCAGACCCGTCGTATCTGCCGACTCAGCAAGACGTGCTTAGGGTTCGCATCCCTACCACAGGGATTATTGAGTATCCCTTCGACTTGCAAAGCATCATTTTCAGGTAGATCATAATGTCGGAGAGGATTCCTCCCCCAGTTTTAATGTCTTCATGTTTGTAACATTTTGCGAATCAGTGCGTTGATCTGGTCCATTTCTGTGACGTTAGTGGCTGTTAATGTCCTTAACCTCTTTGCATCATTAACTTCATTAACATTCATCCATTTTTTTTGTCTTTATTGTTATTTATGTGTCCGAAATTCAGGGGATTGAAGGATGGTTTGAGACATAAGCATTCATTTATGTTCTAACCAGAACCAAGTTCTTAGAAGTGATAGCAACACTGTTTCTATGCATTAGAATGATATTACTTTGTGTTTTAGATTTGTTTCTGGTTTTGTTTTGAATACAAAATATATACATTTAAATATTTTAAGCAGTATTTAGCATTCCAATTTTAAAAAGCAAATTTTTCAGTCTCTGTTTTGGTTTGATTGGTTTCGCTTGTTTTTTTTTTTGCCTTTTCGTTTGATTTGCATTTTTGTTTTTCTTTGTTTGATTTTTTTTCTTTTTTGGTTTGTTTGTCTTTTTCATTGGATTTGCATTTTCTTTTTGTCTTTGTTAGATTTTTTTTTTTTGCCTTTTTATTGTTTTTATCCTTTTGATTTTTCTTTTTTGTCTTTGTTTTTGCCTTTACAATGTTTTAAAGTATTTATATTTAAGTATATTGCAATATAGCATTTTTTAAAGTAAAAGTTATATAAAGGTGTTGTGGGTGTGGTGGTGTATATTATATGTATGTATGTATGTATGTTGTCTGTATGTATGTATTGGATTTATTTATTTAGGTATTATTTAAAAAAAAAAAAAAACCAGCAATGTTTTCTTTGATTACCAAGCCTACTTTAATAAATATTTTGATCATGGTTATTAATTGCATAATGAGAAATTGAAATGTTGCCTTTGGTAGGATTTGTAATGCCATTAAAAAAAAGTCCATACTACAGAAACTGTATGAAACCAGTCAGAATTCTTTAACAGTAGTCAGCACCAGACACAGTTTTACCTTTTAAACATTGCAACTCAAGGCCTTAAAGTAGAATCCATTGCACACGCGAGAACATTACCACACAGGCAGGAGTTTGAGCTCATGCCCGTGAAGGGGGAACGTTTACGAACCACAGCTCGGCAGGTGATGCGGCAACGAGAAGCCCTCCACAACCCCCCGTTTAGAGCCGAGATGAGAGAAAATGCCTCTGAAGAGAGGTGATCACAAAAGCCCGCAAATCGATTGGAAACCAGCGAGTCAAACTGCTCCTACGCACGCTGGCGCCACAAATAACTTCGCTTACAACAAGGTTCCCTCTTGATCCGTGCTTGACATGTACAAATAACATTCTTGCGAATGTTTATTGGGTATTTAAAACAAACCAACAAACACTTCCAAGCTGCTCTGGAAGATGGCAGGTTCACATTCCAGGTACATGTCAAGGTAGATCTGGAATGTCACCTTTAAGGCCACTTGTGGTTTCAGGTGACTGCTACTGCTGAATGCAGAAAACCTGTAGACGATGTTACGAAATACACGTGAAGAGTTTTGGTTAAGTAACCTTCAGGGTTACACACTAAACTCCTCAACCTCAGCCATTTGAACATTCTGGTTGAGTTGTCTTCCTCTCCGGCTCCTCGTCCTCCAGAGTAAGAGAGCTTATCCTCGTAAGTAGGTCAGCTGTACCTCCTGCAGGAACGGAGGCTGGCTGAAGAGGCTTTATTTTAGGTTGTAGCTCCTGAAGGAGTCCATTTATCAAAGCTTTACGCCTGGCCGCTAGAGACTGAGCTAGCGAGACTGTGTTGCCTACATAAAATAAAACCCTTCTCTTATGTTTTCCCTCACTGAACCCAAGTGCAGGTGTGATGGGATGGGGGGGGAATAGCACAGTTGAGAATTGCTCTGATTATTCCCTTCTGTTTTAGCTGGAATCTCCTGTGAGTTTGTTAGAGTACTTTTCCATTAATTTAGAATCAGTGAGCGTTGCATGACTGTTTAGCTGGGAATGGCCTGTATTCTTGTAATGCACGTTCACTTTCAGAAAAAGAAACAAAAAACAGTTTGGACATTTACCTGGTTTAATGCAGCATATCGAGCATGAAACTTTACTATTTGGCTCACTTTAATGTAAAATAGTTACATATAGGTGTTTCAACTGTAGGCAGGGGAAAACAAAAAAAATAAATAAAGTTTCTTTACTTGAAATGTCAAAAAAAAAAAAAGATTTCAGCTAGTTGCCAAGTTAACATTTCTCATTTTCCTTTAACTTGATGTAAAACTATAGATGTAAAATTTTTTTTATAAAAATGGCAAACATGCTATAAAATTTCCAAAACATTTACTAAATTAAAAGAAAAATGTACTAATTATAAAATATTATAAATATAGAAAAAGCTTATATAAAGCTATATAATAGGATAAAAAAGCTATATAAATCTAATAGTATTATACACTTTTTTGTCCTCCGCAGAGGAGATTGATTATTTAAAATGCATAATGTAAACAACAAAGAAATAAAAAAAATAATTAAGGTATTTGTTTAATATTATTGAAATGATTCAGTGTTATAAAAAAATATTTTAAAATGATTTGAAAATAAAACATTATTTGTCATAATTTGTCAATATTGTTCTCATTTTGTGGCCACCACCTGGCGATTGTCAAAGTGATGCAGAAGTGTGGATCTTATTTAATTGCATGCATTTAGCATACGTAAAGTGCTAGCTATAAAATTCAACTTAGAGAGACAAAGGAGTCAGCCATTTCATGCAAAATTGTGGTGGAAATGAGAATGACTTGCAGAACAAGTGATTTATGTATGTATTTGCTATTGAATAATGTTTCTGAACTTGTCAAACTAGTATGAAAAGTATTTAAAAAGTTAAGTTTCTAAAAATCTATAAGGCCAGAAGAGCCCCTAGATGAAGAAACTTTTTGTTCGATGAGGTTTGCCAAAAATCGTATTAAATTTTGTTCATGACATACCAAGGCCCAGGAATGTATTTTGTTTAGTTCATATTCAATATTTGCTTTGTGAATAAGCATGTATTAAATTTTTTGTTGTTGTTAGTTGTCCCCCGACACACCTTACAGTAGCGTATCTGTTTTTCCATCAGTCTCAGGGCTTTACTAATACAGTGCCAACACGCTTTTTCTTCGCTCATTCACCCTGTCCGTTTTTCTTGGATGTTACTTATCCCAGCATGCATTTGAAACTCTACAGTTCACTTTTTGTTTGTGGCGTCTCTATAAATGTTTGTGTGTTAATTTTGCTTCCTTTGTGAAATTCACCACTTACAATGTCACCATCTTACTACCAGAACTGAAGACGACCGGCTCCATACTTGACCTCAAACTCTCCAGTGGCATGATGAAATCATAATTACGTGCTTATTGTCCTGTTTCGATTCTTCTGTAATTCTCTGTATTAAGTTAACCTCTGCTGTCATGTTTTGAGCTGGTCTTGTTCAGTTCACATTAGAAACGCACAAGTCCACACAATGTCACGACTTAATTTGTGCATGTTTGTGAGAATGAATTCCAGATGTAATGCAATTAACCTCAAGATTTTCCTGCCAAAATGTTAATATAATGATAACAGACATGTGATTTTTGAGATGCATCTAATTTTGTATGACAAGTGGTTTCCATCCTTAAGTACTCATTCATTTTTGGTGGCTTCTAGATCTAATTTGATTTGATAAACAGAGAATATTGGTACTTTGAGATATCTAGTAGCCCATTTCCAATGAAAATGTTGCAAATTTGTATTCCGAATTGGCCTGTTTTTTTTTTTTGTGTGTGTTTTTTTTCAAAAGCCAAATGTTGATATAGCTTAGTTTTAAGGATGAATTTAAAGTAATTTCAGTTCAGGGTCACAATTGGATACCATACACAACACTGGCACAGCCTTTTTCATAGTCATCATAATCATCAAACCAGACTTTTTATGTGTACTCATACTTTGTCACCTCTGTCTCAGGATGGTGGATGTCGGAGGGCAAAGATCAGAGCGCAGGAAGTGGATCCACTGCTTTGAGAACGTCACATCTATCATGTTCCTGGTTGCCTTGAGCGAATACGACCAGGTCCTTGTGGAATCTGACAATGAGGTGTTATTATTGTTATTTTAAATGTAATTATTATATAATTAAATTTAGCATATAGTTCTGTATTTTTTTGGTATGCTAGGTTAAATGTATAAAACATGAAAATTAATATAATGTACATTACAAATATGTAATGTTTAATTATATTTATACATTTTAATGTTTATTATAGTATAATATTAGTAGTATTTTAATGTCATGTCCTTTTTAAAGTTTAGATATCAAAATAAGAATTCATCATGTATATAATCATTTTTTGTTTATTATTTTTAAATCTCTAAATTTAATATTAAAATAATATATATTCAAAATGAATAATTATACTGGTATACATTCTTTTTAATTGTAATTTATATAATTTTTAATTTATGTTTTTTTTAAATGTATTGTATTTTAGAAGTTGTAAATTGTAAATGTATTTTTATATTAGTATTGGTATTTGATGTATTATAAATATGTAAAAATATTACATTTATAAATGTAAATATTTAATTTCTAATTATTGGTGTCTACTTGTAGAGATTTTGCTTGGAAATTGTGTATTATAATTGAGCAATATAATATAACGGAGTATATATGGAAATACATAAATCATTCATTGAGGTTCATCAGCTAGACTTGCATTAACCGCAGTTAATGATGCTTAACAGTCATCTGCATTAGTCTTCAGTGCAGTCGAAGCTGAGCCGCCCCTTTCATTGTGGTGTTTTTGTTTCTGACTTCTGCAGAATCGCATGGAGGAAAGCAAAGCGCTGTTTCGCACAATCATCACCTACCCCTGGTTCCAGAACTCTTCAGTCATTCTGTTCCTGAACAAGAAGGACCTTCTGGAGGAGAAGATCATGTACTCTCACCTGGTGGACTACTTCCCTGAATTTGACGGTAACAGCCTTTTCACAAGTTTCAAATGAAGCCTACACTGACACCATGTGGTAGACTTGTGAACTGCAACCACTTCCAAATACACTTCCATAGCCTGTTTGGTCTCCAAACTCTCATTTACCCTCTGACAGGTCCGCAGAGGGACGCCCAGGCGGGCCGCGAGTTCATCCTGAAGATGTTCGTGGACCTGAACCCGGACAGCGACAAGATCATCTACTCGCACTTCACCTGCGCCACAGACACCGAAAACATCCGCTTCGTCTTCGCGGCGGTCAAGGACACCATCCTGCAGCACAACCTCAAAGAGTACAACCTAGTGTGAGAGAGAGAGATCGAACGAGAGCGAGACACCTGCAGCCCACACACAGCCGAAAGCACTACACACCTCACACGCAGAAACACACCTTCACCCCCTTTAGGCACTGGATCTTCACATAGTCCTTTTCTTTGCCTGTTTTCTCCTCTCTTCCTGAGTGTCGACCCCTCCAGCCGATAGCTTTATCATCCAATCTTCCTCAAACACGAAGGCTGGGCCGTTAAACCGGTGCCTAATGACAAAGAGCATTCGTTTGCTCTGTAGATGGGCTGTAAGTGGGCTCTACCTGAATGAAACTGAGGTACGAACTTAACGGAAACCCTCGGTGGATCGTCCGTCCGTAACGAAGAGTGGGCGACATTCTTGAAGGACTTCACCTTGCATCACTGAAGTTAACCAGGTGTTAGTTGTGCAATCACATGCTATAACACTAGAGGTGGAGGTGATTTGATTTAATACTATTTTAGGAGTGATGTATAGAGATTTCCCATCACTACTGGAGAAGAGATGGCACACCATGTGACTTTTTCGTAATGAGTAATGAAAGCCACCAGTTTTTTTTTTTTTTCAAAAACGCTCAAATTGCGTTCCCGAAATTGTTTCGAAAAAAACCCCAGTTCGCTTGTGTATCCACTATAAATTTATCATTCAGGCAGCGAACTGTTTCCTCCAGTCTGATGTTTGCCAGTATTGGGTGTTTAATCAGTATAATTAAAGGGATCCAGCTAGTATTCAAAGATATTTACCGAAAGATTGTGATTTGTTTACATGCTTCGTCACATCAGTTTTGAATCTTTGACCGAAGGAATCAAATAAACGCCTTTCCTAGCCGATTCATTCATGTTTTACTCAGTATAACATTCAATATCCAGTGATTTAAATGTTCGTAGACTCGACGCAAAAGTGCTATATAGGGTGAAATCCATTTAGTTTGTTTTATTTATGTAATTTATGGACCAGATATGTAATTAGTCTGACTCATTTTTCCAACTAAATTTTTGAGTCTCTTCTGCTGTAAAAAATCCATTGGCAAGTGATCTTTTCTTTTTGGTATTTCGTAAATCGATTGTCGCCGTTCTGTTATTTTTAGTTTTCCCGAATATTTGAAATGCTTGAAAATGGAGAGTTGAATTTCCATTTGATCAACATCGCTTTATGCAAATAGGAAATTGAGAATTTTATCAGTGGTTGAATTCTTAACTGGTCTCTGCTTCCGTTGTTTTTTGAGAGTTCGCACTTGGTTTCGTAGTACCATATCTTAGTTCTCGCTTAATTGAGCTTTTTGGACTCCATAGCTAGCTGGCTTTTTTGGGGAGGGGGGATCTTTATGATGTAATTCAGGTGAGTTTTCATACTTTTCATTACAAGGGCTAATTGTGGGCGGAGAATGAAAGGACTCTATGAAGACGATAGAGCAATAGGTACGTAGAGGAATCAGGGACAGTGCGGGTGACACCGCGGGAGTTGCTGTTTTCCGTAGGTTCAGCTTGCAGTGCATCCAGGGAGCACCTTCGGAGATCTTCGGAAAATGTATGCTATTTCTTGCCGCAAATCAAACGACTTCGAATGGGCTGTTTTGATTTTGTAAGTTTAGGAAGGAAGAATTTGGTGGCGGTTATGTCACATGTTTCCCTTTGCCATGTTTGGTTTCGGGGGCTGTGACGGAATTGCGTTTGAGTCCTGTTTACTCATTTATCGTACACTTTTTGTCTTTTTTCTTTTTTTTCCTCCCAGCCGACTGGCTATGAATTTATCGCACATTAGCACTCGTACAGTCTTATTGGCTTCGTTCGTATTATTGAAACGACATGGCTTGAGAGTAGCAGAATTTGAAAAAAAATCACAAGATCTAACGTAATGATATAGCAAAATATTTGAATCACAATGGTCACTTATTGGCGCGACTTATTTTTTTTTGAACTAGTAATTGAATGTATTGTAGGAGGATTCTTTTTTTTGTGATTACTTTTGTGAATTACTTTGGAAGTGTAGTTTTGAAGGTGTATACGCAATTTTCCCTGTATATTTGCAGTTTTGTTGCGTTTAATTAATCCTATAAGCCTTCTTTACATATACATTTGGACCTTTTAGTGCATTTTACGAATTGTTTGCCAAATTGCGAACTTTTTTTCTTTTTTCCTTGTTTAACTAATCAATCCTCCCGTGCCAGGCCAGTTAAGCTGCTTTTTTTAAATACATTTTTTTTTTATAGTTTCTCAAACATCCAGATTTGCATACCGTCATTCTTCTGGGCGGGGCTTCACACTTCATTCATTTTAAACTGCGTTTACTTGGGTGGGATGGTACTATCAGTCACCATATACCAATTTCAAACCGTTTCGTTGTTGTACAAGTAGTGGACCTGCAAATTTACGACGGCATTTTTGAACACGTGAACGTTTAAAGCTTTTGTACGTACTATGGCTTTCATTTCGAAGGGCTAGTTCTAATCTGAGAAACACCTTTCTTTATCCAACAGAAACACTACAGCTAGTCATTTCATACCAATTAAGTCCACAAAACATCAGAATACGTTGTGCAGATGGTATAAGTAGCTTTAATATCCTGTTCCGCTGGTGTTTAAGGTTTTCTTTGGTCGTTCTCAACAATTTGTGATGAAGTTTGGTATGTTTTTCCTCCCTGGGTTAATGCACTGAACCTACTCTGCAGTAATGGAACGAACTCCACTCATGTGATATATCTGTTCCTCCAAACTTGTTCCTGGTACTCTGAGAGATGCAGACACTAATGAATAGAAATGACGCTTTCGCTTGAGGTCCACACTGACGTGATGGATGCATACAATATGAAGCTGTCTTTACTTTCTTTTTTTATTTCTGACGTCGATGCATTACCTAAACACTTGTATGTAGGACACTTTAATATAATACATTTGTTTTTGATAAAACAGCTAAAATAAACTTTTGTGTAGTGGTGTATAAAATCAAAGTATTGTATTACTTTGTAATGTATTTCTTGTTCGGTTGGTTGCTCTTTATTTTTTATTTTTTTTTAAGCATACCAAATGTAAATGATGTACTATATTGAGTGTGCCAATCCCTTTGATTTGTAGAGCCAGACTCTTTACAAGTGCCAATGTTGTGGAAATCATTTTAAAAAGGACTTGTGTATTTTATGGTCCGGTTTTTAAAAACAAATAAACATTAAGTATGTGATTATGGTAAATGCGCAACAGGAAAAGGACAATTTTATTCTGTATTTAAGATTAAAGATGACAAACTGCTGTTTTTAAAAGAAATGACATTTTAATTGCATGTGTTTGTTTTCAGGCGGAGAGGGTCGGGTAAAGGAGAAACCGTATTAACGCGAAACCCTGCTGACAAGGGGCTTAATTATTGCTCATTTACAGTATTTTAGACATATTTCTCTTTTTGTATGTTTCATTTCAACCACTTTTGCCTGAACCTCATTCATACATGAAAATGACTTTCATAGCCTTCTCCTTTAAAGAAAAAAATATCCATTTGAAATTGGAATAAAATTTGTTCCTATATGTTTGCATCTGTGTTGAGCTTTTGTTTATGTCCTTTATTACAAGACCGATGAATAAGGTAGATGGTCCTCCTCCTAAAACATGTTCTACATTAAGAGTCCTGGTACTGGTAATGATAATCTTCTCTCGTCATAAAGAGTTCAATAATACATGACGAAATTATTCTTGTGCAGCACAGAGATCGTATTAATATAACATAACTTCAGCTACAAAGATGTCATTAAATCTCATTTCAGCATATTTATTAGATGCTATTTTTAATGTTGAGGTTTGATTTGAACATCAGAAATGGGAAGTAGGCATTTCAAAAATCTTATAATGGAGCAGAATAATCCAATCAGATTTCAGCCATTTGTATCGATGCTGATGCTGATATTATTTACATTTCTTTTTTAAACAATTTGAATATATAGATGGATGAATAAGTCGATTTTTAAAAAAATTATAAAAAATATGTGAGCTGTTGGTGCTGTTTTGATAGTTACATATTAAAAATAAGATTTATGCACATTAAAACATGAAATATAAAATGTAGATATTAAAAATCAAAATTAATTATATTACAAATTTTTATATAGAGGTAAGTTTATAAAACAATAAATATACACTATATGATATTTATTAGAGGCGCTGAGGGTGCTGTTATAAACTGGTAGAATTAAAAAGTTTTTCTAAAAAAGTGATTTCTATAAATAGGAACAAATGTTAAAATATTGTATATGTTCATATTCATTAAAACTGTATATAATTGTATTTTAATTTATCGATATAATATTGAAGATTTTACTGTATTTTACATATACTTAAATTGTACAAAATTAATCAATAAACACACACACACACCACAATATATATATATAGAGTAGATAATATAATATATATACAGTATATTCTGACGTGTATTTGTGGTTGCAGGTTGATGTTGTTTATTAAAAATGTCTCAAAGTTTTATTTATCTAAGTCTGTCACCGAAAAGGATGACTAATTACTAGTGTAATTATATTTGATATTACTATGAATACAAAAAAATTGCATGCATACAAAAAGAAACAGCAGCAGCCATCAGCTCCCAAACTCCACTTCATCTCTTGCACAACCACTCGATTTCCTCCAACCAGGGAGGAGAGAGACCCCAGCCCTTGTCTGCGCTCATTCCCAACGTGGAAAAGGGACAGGACAGATTCCAGCAAACCCACGGATCATTATTTCTCCATGCCGAATGCGTGTTAAAGAGCGCGCTCAGTGCGGCACACATCAGGCTGCTTTATTGCCATAGCAGCGGCGCGAGCTGCCTGTAGCTGTACAGGAGCCTCAGCTAGCGACGGAACAAAGAACACACACACACACAAATATAGCCGTCTGCTGAGCAAACTGCTTCCCTGTTCTTTGAGGAGGAGAAGGCAAGACCCCGAAGACCAAAACTGACATGATGTTTCCACAATCCAGGCACTCGGTGAGTGTAAATCGAGCGGTTTGCTGGCGCTGTGTTGATGTTGTTAGCTGGTTTGAGCTTAGCATAGGCAGGAGAGGCGTCCGTGCAAGTGTGTGTATGCTGAAACTTATCGCGAAGATTAAATATTTATCATTCATTTGATCACATCACCCTTTTATATTTCTAAACTACACGTTTTTACCTTAAACTCCACTCGTGTGATTTGGCAGTGTTTGCAAATGGGAACAATGTAAATGTTGTGCGCCCGTGACATTTAACAGTTGGCGAATTGTGTTTTAATATATGCAACTTCAGTCCCAAAACCTCCTAATTCTTTTGCGTTATTTGACTAACCATTTATATGTGCTTATTACTCTGTAGTTTACAACCAGGCATGAAATTATGAGGTTTAAGCGCCAAATTCGTGTGTATGTTGACATCTTTCAGGTTCCATTAATCTTTTCTAATGAACTCTCATCATTTTGCCAATGGGGTGCCAGCACTGATGTTAACTAACACTACAATCACACTTTTTGAAGAACACAAGCTGGTTTCTTTTTTCTTTCCTTTTTTGTAAGAACAGCAAGACTTTTGCCAAAAACCCAAGGTGTGAATCTGTAATGACATGCATTTGCATTGTGCAAGATGTTTTCCCTGCAGCGAATCAGAGGTGTGTGTTGTGCACTACCTTGATCTTTTAGCCAAAGTACAGAGAGTCTGTATCACTGCTCATGAACTCGTTTATGGATTGAGTTACACAGCGAGTCGCTTCCTAATCAGCCTCACTAATGCTGTAAGTGATTAAAAGTGGGTTTGTCGTATTCCTAGACTGGTTTGAATGCAATAACTCGTCACATGTTAAGTTTCTTGCAGGCTGTTGCTGATTAATGAGCTAATACGACAGATATTTTGATTAGGCGCTCTTGATTAAAGGCGTATGGCTGGAAATAGAAGTGAATTAGATGCCACTGAGCGACATGATTTGGTTTGCTTTACAGAATTATTTTGTAACATTTGATCGCATCCTTATAAAATCAACATAAATGCCATCCACGACTCATTTTGCGTCTAAAATGTCATATTTATGAGTGAAACTGGATTTTATGTGAGCAGAAATGTAGGGTGGCGTTTGATTGGCTTGTGTAAAGTGGACTTGGTGATGTCATACAGAAAGGAAAGTTGTTTGGGAGGTGGAGCAGTTTGTTGAAAAACTCATTTTTAAAATGTATTCTGATTAACTTGCAGTGATTAATCGTGCACAATTAGACCAGGAACATGTGGGTCAATGATGTGTTTTTGTCCTATTCATTTTTTCAAAAAATTTGTAAAATGCTATTCATACATGCCATGACTTGAATACACCCGTTTTAAAATGAATATGCTTTTATTTCTGAATCGGAAATCTTTGAAGGCATGAAGGCAAACAAATTTTGTGATGGGAAAAAAAAAAAAAAAAAAAAAAAAAAAAAAAGGTTTTCTTTCGATGATCAAATTTTTGCACCACCCACATTTATATTAATTAAATAAGTCTATCATTTTGGCATTAATAACATTAAAATAAACAAATGTGACCTTTAATGACAAGGCAGGGTTAGTTTAGTTTGTAAAATGTCATGTGGGGCGACCCCCCCCCACCCCGCCCCACCCCCCCCCCCCCCCCCCCCAAAAAAAAAAACCTGAAGGATTTTTATGAATTAATACTTTTTATTTGTAAAAAATACTTTTGACCTTGACAAATTTAATAAAAAATGCCATTGCATTTTACTTGATAGTTAAACCACCTGACATTTAAATTATCCTTGAAAATCTTTCCTTGAAAATGGTATAAAAGTTTTTCAAAATCATATGAAAGCGATATTAATATTAAGAGTTCATTTTAAAGAACGTTTTTAATTGTGAACACTCTTGTATGTCTGACTTCACTCTTCAATTTGTCCTTAGGAAATAAATTGGGTCAATTTTGATGGCACGTTGACTTGAACATCTGAAACTCCTATGCGTTAGGCCAATTGTTGGATAAAAATCTCATCCAGCAATATATAAACCATATTTTTCAGGTGTTTGAGCTGAGGTAGTGAACTGAACGGCTCTTTTTCGGTCTGATAATGAATGGCCGACAGGGAGCATGTGAAAATGTGAGGCTGCTTGTAGTCGGCGCTACTCTTTTGCCACGGTGCTGTGACTCCATAGCAACGACTTCTCGCCAGACTTGACACAGAAGGTGTTTACTCTGACCAGCCTGAACGCCTCATGACTTCAATTGTCCACCTCGGTGTAGCTGTACATGCAGCCTTTTGATTCCAGCAAGCCCACTCGACCATTTTTTTTTTTTCAAGGTCATCCTACAATGTTGGTGACATTTTCGAACCCATACGCTCCTTAATTGGAGTATTAAGACCTGACGCACAAAGTTAAAAGCAGGGATTATGGATTTAGCCCCAAACGCATCCAGCTGTTATGTTCATTTAACGTTGCATGAACTTTACCTGCAACCGTATCTGACTTCTTTGTGCGTCCGATGACGTTTAATAGTGTTTTGTCCTCCATTTTGTTCGTTGAATCCAGATCCAGACGAGTGATGTCATAATAGTGGGGATTTGTGAATTGGAGTGCGCCATTGATTGTGGCTTTTCAAGGAGTCGCTTCTGAAAGCCATTGTTGCAGTAATGGCTGGAAAGAGAAGCGAGAGTTGGCACAGAAATGTGCACGCACCAATGTGTGTGTGTCTTCCCTCGACCTGATGTTTTGGGTGGAGCGTTCGGGGCAGATTTATTAAGTCTGCTCGAGTGAGCAGGACAGACCTCGGTCTTTCCCTCCCCAAATCCCTCAACGCGGCGGATAATCCCTGTTGTCCCACATCTTGCTCATTAAATAAACTCTGTTTCTTACACACACATACGCATACGAGCATGAGAAAAGGCCCACTTCGCCGTTTATCCCCTGCACGCTCATGCATGCGTGACGAAAAACTTATTGCAAACTACTTTTTTTGCCATGCTAAGATAAAAATGGATTAAAAAAGGTCTTTGCAAGCTTGTATAGTTGTGAAAGTTTGAATCTGCCTTCTAGCATTTGCTGATTTAGTCTTTTTTACATATAAACTTATACCTATTTTATTTTCTATTTTTATTTGATTTATTATACCTGTTTTATAATATAACTTATACCTATTTTTATAACCGATATTATAGGGCTGGGAAAATAAATCGATGCATCGATTCTGAGATTTTCCGAATGCGTTCTTTCTCGAGACGATTCTGAGCTTGGTTTTGAACAGCAGATGGCGCTGCACGCTTTAGAAACGGCCGTACTCTGCTTGTTTCCAAATCCTTACACACACTGAACCTAAAATAGCCTAATCATTCATAAAATTCGAAAAGGTTGAAGCGAATTACAAGGGTGTTCACCGTGGGCTATGTTTACATTAATCTTGCGTCATAAAAGCATTCTGAGCCGAGGTGGAATTACAGACTCAGCCGAACGCACAAGTGCTCTTCTTCGTGAGCATTTGAGTGTGCGGCTAAAAACTAGCCTAGAGCACCATCTGCTCTTAAAAACTAAGCTCAGAATCGATTAGAGAGAGAATCACGATGCATTCTGAAAATCTAAGAATCGATCCACGAATCGATTCTGCATCGATTTATCATCCCAGCCCTACTAGATTATAAACTTATAAACTATATTAAGAAATATATGTAATATTTATGTTTATAAATCATCATATGTAAATACAAAAATACACCCACACAGGTAAATATTTCTGAAAGTATATAAGTGTGGTGTTGTGTATTACATAGTACACAACCCTATATTAATGTAACAGACTTTTTTTTTGGAATGCTATTAATTCGTTGTTGACAGCACTATTTATCTCTATCTATACTATTGTTTAACTCTAAATTTTAACCCACACACATACATATCTATATAGAGATATGTATAACATAAAAATATAATTCAAGAAATCTTATCACACATTTTACTATTTTATATTATCTACTATAACCATTTGTGCTATGAAATTTATTATAATGACTTATTGTATATCTTTATACCTCTTTGTTTTTTTTAATGAGATTTATATATATATATATATATATAGTTATATGTAAGGACGTAATGATTCACATCATCACGATTCAAACGATTCACGGTTTTGATTTCACGATTCGATTCGATTCACGATTTTTATTTTTTACAAAATGAGATTTAAGACAAATTATGAATTAAATGTGTCCTTTTATTATTTTTTGGACAAAATGCTGCACATTTCTTTTTGAAATTGAAATATAACACTATAATATAGCACTTGAATGTTATTGCTCTGTTGTTGGTTTTGATTGGTCGCTCATTTGTAATAGTCGCTTGGATAACAGCGTTTGCAAGAACGAAATTAAATATAATTTAAATCACAAACTAACTTTGAAATTTTCAAACAAGCCCCCAATCAAATAAACAGTAACACAAATACAAGAAATCTCGTCATATAACAGCTAAGGCTGTGTCCTGTGCTCTTTCCCTTTAAAAATTCGATGGAACCACTTAAATCATGATCCAAACAAAGATGATGCATATATGCAGCATGAGCAGTTTTTGTTTTAAATTATTTTTTATAATTTCGAAATTTGAAGCAAAAAACAGAATGGTTTGACTTCCGTTTTGTGAAACTATACATAAAAAAATATCTGCATGAAACCGGGACGACTGAATGAGAGCAGATTCACTCTCTGCCAGCAGGTGGCGCTTAAAGCGTTTTCCTTGGTTTCCGCTGTAAACAAAGTAGCGCTGCACTTATGAAATTTAATATGCTTTATACAGAGGCAAGATGAAAAGAAATATTACCATCTTAACTTTTCTGAAGTCAGTAAGTTCCCCTCAGACATACATTTGTTTAAACTCCTACCCCTAAATGAATCGCGTCTCAACCGATTTGAATCGTCATATACTTAAATGCTCGCGGTTAACCGTTACATCCCTAGTAATATGTAATTTATGTATATAAAATATAAATAAATCTATTGTAATCATGTGTATTTGTGATTCTTGCTTTAACAATGATGACTAATAATCTTCGATCAATAAAATTGTCTCCATAAATAGGCATCAACAAATTCAGTGTTCATTTCTGCAGGTTGGAATAGTAACGCACACACTCCCAAACAGATGTCTTGGTTGTTGATAGCATAACTGCTCATTAGCATCACAAATAGGTCTTCGAACACCTTTCTGGACTGAAAAAGCGTACGTGGAGAGGACAAGGAAAAAACGTGCAACATAGGTGATACCAATTCCTTTATTTGCCTGTTGTTGTTTTTTTTACATTAAATGATACATTCAGGCCATTTCAAAAGAGCCGTTGACAATACGCTGTCCTCTCCGAATAGGCTCGACCTGTACCGTGGTGAAAGGACGAGGCGCGGATGGCTTAATTAGCTTGTCTGACTGTTTGTGTTCCTCCTGGCCTTTGGTGTGAAGGACGCGTGCTGGGATAATTGCGTCGCAGGATTATTTTTACTAGCGCAGGTTTTTTGCCAGTTTGCTCGTGGCTTAGAGGCTTTGTATGTTGCACACATGTTTCTGAGTGTGTGTGTTTGTGTGTGCGCTGAGACAGACGGACTGCATCAGTATTCTCTGGCAGTGATGGACTTGCGCTGTGGGAAAGCTGCGCCCCAGTGTAAAGCAGCGGTCTGGAACAAAGCAGCCTGGTGGGGGACTGTTTAATGTGGCAGCACCTCGCTCAGACCTGCCTGTCGACAGACACACCAGGCTAAAGAAGCCTTCCTGAATCGCTTTTCCCCTTCCTGCTTCGCTCCTACCAAAGGCTATGATCGCCACTCTTCGTTCACTTCTCATAGTGCCTTCAGTGCAAAATTATCACATGCTCACTGTGTCCTTTTGCAGTGATCAGTGTTATTTTAGTATCATTGTAACTTTAAAGGGGTCATAGGATGCCCATTTTCCACAAGTTGATATGATTCTTTAGGGTCTTAATGAAAAGTCTGTAACATAGTTTGGTTAAAATTTCTCAATGGTAGTGTAAAAAACAAATTTTTTTACCCTGTCAAAAACAGCTCTTTTCAGATCAAGCCGTTTTTGTAGCTTTTTCCTTTAAATTTTAATGAGCTCTGCTGACCCTGCCCCTCTCTTCCTAGCTGCTCTCAGAGGGACTGTTTACTTCAGCCGCATTCATTGTGAAACTTGCTAATTAGCACATTATTAGGAAAGGTGATTTGCAAAGATTCATTACAAAACATTATACTCACTTCTTCTGTAGATGAGGCTGGATCATGAATGATTTGCGTGAACATAGATGCATTTATGTAGATCAGGGGCGCATTCACTTCAGAAACAAAGTAATCCACTGCCAGTTCAGTGGCTCAGATGTCGGAAGTAAATGATGACTGCTATGTTCATTATTACATCCAACAACAGAACACCTCAATCGCTTATTAGGAGTCATTCTTGTCTACATCTGCTCCAGCGGTGAAACAATGGCGGACTGATGAAAGCTCACTCGGGGCAGGTCTAAGGTAAGACGCCAGTCCAGTCTGTGCTGAAACGCTACTGTCAATCAAACTATCGTGGGAGGGGCCTGTCTGTGCGACGTCACACAGACAGGCATCTGAGATCGGCTCGATTTGAGAAACACTGGTGGATTTTTATCAATTATGGTGGTTGTGTACGGCACACCCTGCCATCAGCCTTTTGACGAATCAACTCAAAAAGACATTTACCGCCACCTGCTGGTAGTTTTAGTGTCGTTTTTGGAGTATCATTTCGTTTACTTAAAAAATAAATAAATAACATTAAGGTGTATTTTCACCAACAATAAATCATCTTTCCTTCTTTATTCACCTTCATGTTGTTTCAAATCTGAATGAATCACTTTCTTTTGCACAACATAAAAGAAGGTATTTTGAATAGGGGTGCTCCGATCAGGGTTTTTGAGGTCGATCACAGAAAGCAGTATCTGCCGATACCGATCACCGATACCGATTTTTTTAAAGCCTTCTTTTTATCATTTATAACTATTTATAGTGATACTCCAATCAGGATTTTTAGACATTTATTCAGGGCCTGAATTTCATTTTTGAAAATGGGGGGGAATTCCCCTCTTAGGTGACTCTTGTGAGAGGAGAAGCAGCATGGACTGTGCTTTCACACAGGAGCCCACTACTGATCCGTGGCTGTTTACCACAAACACAACATTTATCCATTATTTTGATTTCAAATCCAAACTTTGTCACTGAAAATGCTTTTTCAGCATCGCTATTCTTTTTTTTTTTTACACAGTACAGTAATACAGTCTTTCACAGACATGTTTAAACACAATAAATATAAGCAACACATTATTCAATGCTTTTTACTTTTGCATTTACTTCTAGATTTATATATTAAGTTGCTCAAGCAAGTGGCAAAACATTTAAACTACTTTTCTTACGTTATCACAAACTTACCATTAACAGAAATAGTCAGCTCTACTGTAGACTTGTGCCGGTATTCGGTAATGCGATGTATCACGGTAATGAACATGCACGATATTGTTATCATGAGCAAAATCACTTAAATAAATACTGTGAATAATTTTTTATTACAAATTATTCTGATTTTTTTGAATGCATTTTAAGAATACTTTTACCATAAACTGGTCAAAATGCTCAACACCGCTGTATGCTGCATGAAAGATGTGTGTGTGCACTTGATGTAAACAAGCGCGGACGAGAAGCAAGTGGCGGAACATGTGAGAGACGCTCTTGATGAAAGCGCACTTTCACTCTCTGATGGCAGATGGCGCTAAACTGCAGAAATGATAATAATAATAATTCATTTAAATGCGGCCGTTACCCCGGAAAGCCTGTAAAAAAAGCAGCTGCATTACTTTCGGTTTCTGAAAGGTGTTTAAATGATTTAAACAGCCATTCAGATTTGTGTATTTGCCATGATGTTCATCACAGAGCCAAATACTTAAATATTTAGACTTAATAGGCTATTTATTTTCAATTTATTTTCTTTTTTTACATTTTAATCTGGACTATAACATGCCATAGATATTGTTTGAGCGGCGGGTGGTGGGGGGAAGTGGTTTTGATTCTTTAATTGTTCCGGGTTCACCTACATTAGTGTTCATTAGTTAATCTAGTTTAACATAAACGCCATAAAAAATTTCCCTGAACATTCACATTATCTTAGGTAATACGATATGTATAACACGTTAACAAAAGCGAAAAGTTCAACTGTTATTTAATGAGCTAACTGATGAACAAAGACTTGGATTTTTTTACAAAGATGAATAACTTCTGTAGCAAATGTAGCTATTGCTCATTGTGAATGCTTATGCATTAACTAAGGTTAACTAATGAGGTCTTATTGTAAAGTGATACCTATTGGTCTTTATAGTTCTTTTGCACTTTAATCGGTGTAAAACTTTTAACTTTATACATTTTTCTGTATTGCTTTATTGCATTTAAATGTTCAGTTATTTTTGTTACAAGAAAAAAGTTATTAAACCTGTTATACTGTATTATACAGCACTTTTTTAAAACTAAATTTCAACACCGTGATAATACCGCATACCGTGATAAAAACATTAGCAATTAATCGCAACATGAAAATTTGATACCGGCATATCTCCTACTCTACTGCCTTTCCTTTTGCATTGAAATCTTTTACAAGCAATCCTGCGGTTCATAAAGAGTTTTGTTTTACTACCTCCACGAGTGCCATCTATTTATTGCCTTGTTTATCTAAAAGTGCAATTTTCCTTGTTTTAAATCTAGCCAAAAAACCATGTGTTGACTGTGAAACACAGTAGACTTAATAATATGCATTTATGGTGTAATTACTACATTGTCGTGTCAATCCATGTTCATATTTACTGCAAACAATGTGCTGTCACTTTAATTCAGTGCGTGTATCACAGCAAACATAGACTCACAGTAAACGCTCTCTGCACTGCTGCAGACACATCCCCGCTCGAGGACGCACTGTCCTGCCATGACCGCAACCGTCTGCATGTGCACGATTTATTAATCCTTTAACGTGAGAGCGGAAAAAATCGCACCACAAATGCACGCAACGGAGTAATGTAGAAAACCTGGCATTATGTTTGTCGTCGCGAGAGTGGGCACTAGCGCACGGTCCTCCAGGCGAGCGCGCGAACGCTGAAATGTTAAACACTGACCAGAATGAAAAATTAATGCAATTTATAACTTAAGTGACAAATGAGAGACTGCCTCGCTTGTGCAAGGACATTCCTGTGTCCCTTTGCAGCGTGCATCTCGCTTATAAACAATCTTTTTGTGATTTGAACCATTTGCGGATTTTGAGAGGGATGAGAGCTGCGCCCGCGCAGTGATTTCACTCACGCTGTTTTGTGAATTACGTCTCGCAAGGTTTTTCAAATTACTTTGGTTTTACTGAAGAATATGAAGGTGAGTACCCACCCTCACCTTCAGCATTATAGTTATTTTACCCGCGCCGGACTGAGACTGAGACGGTGCCGCTGCATGTAGTGCCAAACTTCTCACAGCAGACGTGTCAGCTTGAGATCGTTTTTTGAGATCTGCCTTTTAGAGACCACCGATCGATCAACCCAACGTGATTATCGGCCGATAATGACTGGTAGCCGATCAATCGGAGCACCCCTAATTTAAATAGCCTACTGTTGTACCTAAGCTGTTTTTGGTCACTATTACTTTCATTGCATGCACAAAATGAAAAACCAAAAAAAATCTGTTTCCCAATTATCTTCTTATTTTCCATCTTTTGTTAGGCCCATGGTAGCCTAAACATTTTAAAGTTGCGTAGGAGATCTTGGAACATGCTAACTTTAGCCTGATAGCACTGAAAACAAACGTCCCACCCTCCCTGCAATCGCCATCCAAAGCCACGCCCCCTGAACGCACGCTCACAGACCAGAATACCAGAGACAATATTACTACAATAGGTTACATCAGCGGTTCCCAATTCCAGTCCGCGCTATCCTATATCCACATATCCTGTCTGCGTGAACCGGGTGCGCAGAGGTATGCAAATACATACGTTGACAGGCCGGTAGGAAAGCCAATTAAAACGCTCAGACCGAGCGTTTTGATTGGACGAACGTTTCTTGGTCCTACGCCTTCCACAGAATATATAAATACATTTAGACCAATTAACCTAATGATTGCTGTCGGGATGTGAAGAGACTTTCAACCAGCATAACAAAAAATGTTTCTGAAGACAATCACCTATTGCTCCTTTAACATGATAATAGCTTTAAATGATCTTTTGGGGGTATTTTAACAGCCAAATTCATTTGCGATTTAATTCAATCGCAGCACCCTGTAATTAATTAGATAAAAAAATGTAATCGACTGACAGCCCTAATTTAATGTTTCTACAGCGTTTATTTCAGTTTTTAGTTATTTGAATTAAATTAATGAAAATTATTTTTTATTTTGCAACTAGCTAACGAAAGATATGTTTTAAATATTTTATTTTATTTCAGGTAACTACAAACTGCATTTTTGGTTTTAGTTTGTAGTTATAACACTATAATAACCTGTATAATGAATTGCATGCTTGTTAGTATCTTGCGTTGTGTAGTTAAATAATTAAAAACTTGCTTAACATGTTTGTAGCATGTAACTGTCATTTTTTACTTGAAGAACAAGTTCAAGTTGAAGAACATTTACAGTAATACACCTACAGTGGCAGCAAGACTTCAGATAGCAACAAAGTTGGTTACAAATGCGTGTTATTTATTTAAAATGCATAATTAATAATTCTATAAAATATTTTAAAAGTAATCACCAAAAGATGCAAAACTATCATTTTATTTTATTTTTTTATTTTTAGAAAAGTGTTAAATTGTTAGTGTTTCCCAAACCAGTATGCAAAATTGTTGTGTCCAACAAACTCAAAGCAACAAAGATGCTGAATACTGGTGCAGGAAACAGACACTCACAACTACATTTGACTAAAATGTAAATAATTTAAAAAATTTAAATAATACTTTCTATGGAGTTTAGTTGATTGCACACAACAATGAACAACGTGATCAGTGATGTCCAGCTGAACTGACTCCCTCGCTGAATGTTTTTGACATGTCTGATTCAGATGAAACAAAGTATTTTTACAGAAGTTTATTAAATTTATTTTTAAAGACTGAGGGACAAGTCTGTGGTATTTGTCAGACTGTGCACAGATGCTCTCGATGAATCATAAGTTGTATTTAACTCGCGTCAGTGTTGCTATTCTTAACTAAAATTAATTTTAAAAATGCTTTTTAATAATTGCAATAAAGCAGAAATGAAAAACCTGAACTTAAATGAAAATAAAAGTTGAAGTATTAAATTATTAAACCTGATATAAAAATAAACCTAAAATATAAAATTTTTAAAAAACATTCTAAATACTGTAATAGTAAATAAATAAGACTGGCACACAGCTGAATGTTAATCAACCAGTCTGGCCTTATTTTAGTTGAACTGTGAAACGCGATGTCCATAAGTCTGCAGAGTTTTTTTCCAGGGGTCATTATTTGCGGGCAGTCGCTCGCCTCTCATGGCCGTGCCATTTGTTACAGGGTCGGGAGTAATCAGCTGTCTTCCGGAGTCTCTGACCCGTGCCGAGCTCTTTACCAACACGGCATCAATTACGATCACTACTGTTCTGCCTGTAATCTCGCAATCACCTTGACCCGCCTGCTTTTAATTTCCAATCGTGAGCCACTGCTGTACGCTCTCTTCTTGACTGATGTTCCCATTGCATGCTCTCTCGAACCCCCTTGCTTTCACTACTCCCTACCCGCTGTGTTGTGTATCCTTTATGCCGTGTGACAGCTATTTGTCTGTAATTTGACTGCCACCGTCGGCCTTTCCAGTGAGAGGAAGCTTGTGTTTGGGAGCGTGCGGGGCCTGAAGTGATAAAAGGTGAATAATCCCCTTTCAAACGACCCGATGAGGATGGATTGGAGAGGGAAGTGGGATAACACCATTTCTCTCAAAGTGAAAGTGGGAGAGGGTTTGCAATAACTGAGGCTGGGCTGAGATAATCATCAAAATCAACTTCCTGTCCCAAACATGATTAGCCACCACTATTATTTTGCAGGGTGGCTTCCGGTTCACCAGCCTATGATGCTTCTGCCACTGTGAAGAAACACAATACTTTAAGTCTAATGAGGATTCAGGTTTTAAGTAAAGGTTTGTTAATGCATGTTGTTAAATCAAGTTTTTTACATTACATCATTTCGGTGCAACAAAATGTTTTGTTGCCATACATTTTTTGGTCACTTGGTGCCATTTTCTCTGGCTCCAGTTTTTAACGAAATTCAGCACAGAAATCTGTTACAAACCTTTGTCAGAACCCCAAATGATACTTAAGTGAGTCAAAGCCTGAGAGACAGTTTTGTTTTTGTTTGGTTTGGTTTTATATTTGTAATTTTTGTTTGTTTGTTTGTTTGTTTTGTTGTTGTTTTGGTCTGGTTTGTTTTATTTAGTAATTATTTGTTTGGTCTGGTTTGTTTTTGATGTTTTTTTGTAGGGGGGGGGGGTTTATGGTTTAGATTTTTTTTCAGTGCATTAAAAGTATGGCATTTGTATTATCAAGAAGTAAATGCATAGTTGTTGTTGTTTTGTTTTTTTAACATCCATAGTTACATGGCTGTATGGTAATGTGGATCCATGCATGGTATTTACTGTAACTGTGGTTACCTTGGTCCCATTCAGTCAAACTATTAATAATATGCTGGCGCAAGTAAAGATTCAGTCAAAGGTATGAGACTAGGGCTGGGTAAAAAATATCGATATCTCGATATTAATCGATTCTCTTTTTTACGGAACGAGATCGATTCTTAAGTCCCAAGAATCGAATAGTCTAGCCTGTTTTCAGTTAATGGACGGAACATTGAAGGCATTCCCCTCCCAATAAATCGCATAAGATTGGTGTGTGGTGCTGTAATTGAAGCAAAGTCTCAGATTTCTAATTCTGTCCATTGTATTGCAATATTCAAACCAAAATGCCGTTTGGCGCTGTTTAAATGTGAAGTGACAGAATCGTTGTAGCGCCTCAGTTCCACAACGCCTCTGCGCTTGACGATGTCCTCCTCATTAATACCAGTTTCAGCATAAAATAATCATGACTAAACATCCGAAGGTAAGTTAAAGAAAGAGTACAAATTTACAATCCTTATCATGTCTCATGGAATTGCTCAAGCAGTGTTTCAACCACGGAATGACGTCAATATAACAGCTTGTAAACAATTCACGTCACATTTACCTCAGAAAAACATATTCTGTGACCATAAACTCATTAGTCAGATAGAAAAATAAACTGTAGAGAGGGGTATTTTGCTACATATTCATAAATTTGTACTGTTCTTCTGTTTTAATTATGTTTGAATAATCCATCTATTTTTTTATGACAGCCAGCCCCAATTTAAATGTTTATATATATCTTTAAAAAGAATTGAAGTGAAATATTTAATAATTGTATAATGGTACCTTTATTATTGTTTTAAAACTTCGTTAAGTGTAATTTTAGTAGTTGTATAGCTTACAAATCAGTCAATTTTAACCTTTAATATTATGTAATGTAAGAACCAACGACTCCATGTATATTTTAAAGCCTTTGTTAGATTTTTTTTTCTTCAGAAAATTTGCATGTATGTACCTTATATATCTCAAATAAGGCTTTGAATCAAATCAACACATTGGAATCGAATCGAATCGCAATCTTGTGAATGAGAAGCGAATCGACTCGTGAAATTTGTGTCAAAACCCAGCACTATTGAGAACTAACTCAAACCCAATGATTTACTATTAAAATAGGGCTGCCACTAACGACTATTTTTATTTCAATTAATGTATCGACTAATTTATCGATTAATCTAAATGATTAATTTACCACCAAAAAAAATCAACAATTTTACTTACGAATATTTTATTAAACTATATTTCATTAAACCAAAAAAGTAAAGTGCAACATAAAGTGCAAGAACCAAGTGTCCATCTCACAGTCCAAATCACTGAAATCAAAGTTCAATATTATAGTGTAAGAATGATAACATATCCACGTGTTCTAGTCTACTAATAATAAAATTATAATCAAACACACTTTGTTAAAAAGGAGTATTTACCATAATTTTATTTACCAATGTAATAACATGTAATGTAAAAATGTTACATGTGCCGTTTTTCTGGAAAAAAACCCTTGGAGATGCTTTTGATTATTAAAATTTAATGGAACCATTAAAAAGGAATCCAGAAAATAATGGAAAACAGAATTTGGTAAAGAGAAAACTGTAAAACTCAATTAATTTAAAACCATTAAAACAGAGTATAGAAAAATGAAAATGGAAAAAATGAATTTGGAAATAAAACGGATTTCATAGTGCCCTATAATTATAATAATTTTTTTTTTGTGGTAATAAAAACAGACCTAAGCGAACAACAGCCTTTAAAATTACTTAAATACATATATAATAGCAATGAGGCAATAATAATTAGTTCCAATGAAGTATCAAAAGCAAGAAATCATATGGTTTTTTTATTGAACAAAACTGTTAAAATACTTAATGTATTATAAACAATAGAGTTAATGTACATTACGCATTACAACAAAGCCTGCAGGGGCACCAACGGCCTGACGATTGTTTTTACACGTTGCTGTGCGATCTAATCCTTGTTTAATATTGACCAAGCACCATTTCATTCAAATGTCCACTTAATCTTTAATATTTGGTCATTTCTTTAGGACAGAAATGCTATAGCCACCGTAATTTAAAGATTATGTGGACATCAAAACGTGTAAACTCGGAGTGGGGGTTTGAGCTTTTATTTTGAAACCGCGAGATAATGATGTATTCTCCTGTGTTTGCGTAGATTTATAAATGATTTACCTTACAAATCTGATGAAATGGTGCATGTTGCGTTCCCAGATGAACGTTATTATAAACCCAAACTCACAACAACATGCAGCGATGGAGTTTGAGACGCTCCAGACATGTAAATGATGACAGTTCCTGTGGAACTACTGTGAATGAGCCGCTGTGTGACGCACGTACTTAACCTACACGCATTGTAAATAATTAAAGCGCATATACTGTATTAGAACTGCATCGCATATAATTATTTAAATCGTAGCATTTGTGAATTCACAACCATGCTTAATTAATATCATGCCAGCCTTGGAAACAGACTAATAATGTTTTTATTAATACATTCTCGTCTGTGAATGCGCCACTTCCGTATTTTTGTCCGGTTAGTCGACGCGGGCCAATGAAGTTTGAGGTTTTTAAAATTGAATCGTCTAATACAATCGACGAATCGCGACCGCCCTATATTACGGTATGTGTTTTTTCAATCATGCTAAACGGGTAAATGGAGCTTTTGACTGCAAAAATACACCAATAATTAACTAGATAATGGTTCATTTGAAAGGTCTATAACCACCATCTGTAGGGACTTCAGTCTGGAAGCCTGTTGTCAGATAATTAATCAGAGAAATAGGATGGTTCAAGCTGAGTACATTGCACTTGTTGGATACATATTTGTATGCTGTGTTCAATATCGTAACTGCGATGTATCGTCACAGAGTTGCCGAGTATGAGTATGGATCCAGCTGGCCCGTATCGTACTTGGCATGTGTGCAGCAGTGGACTGTGCTTAATTTGTTTAAAACTTTGCAACGCTTTTGAGTAGAAAAGTGTGAGGTTTCTAAAAAGAATGAAGAGAGCATATATACAGTGGTGTGAAAAGTTTTTTTTTTGCCCCCTTCCTGTTTTTTTTTTTATTTTTTGCATATTTGTCACACTTACAAGATTCAGATCATCAAACAAATTTTAATATTACACAAGATAATGCAAGTAAATAAATGCCGTTTTTAAATGATGATTTCATTCATTAAGGGAAAAAAGCTGTCCAAACCCACGTGGCCCTACGTGAAAAATTAATTGCCCCCCCCCCCCTGTTAAATCCTGAACGACTGCACTTCAACCACATTATGTTTTTTTTTTTTTTTTTAGCAAGCGAGTTTATAATTTCAACTATCCACCGCAGGCCTATTTACTGCCACACCCGGTTGATCGAAAATCACTTAAATAGAACCTGTCTGACAAAGTGACGCATGCTTAAAGAGCAACACATCATGCTGTGATCTAAAGAAATTCAAGAACAGATGAAAAACAAATTAGTTGACATGTATCAGTCTGGAAAGGTTTATAAAGCCATTTCTAAGGCTTTGGCACTCCAGCGAACCATGGTCAGAGCCATTATCCACAAATTGAGAAAACTTGGAACGGTGGTGAACCTTCCCAGGAGTGGCCGTTCTACCAAAATTACTCCAAGAGCGCAATGATGACTTATCCAGGATGTCATAAAAGATCCCAGAACAACATCTAAAGAACTGCATGCCTCACTTGCCTCAGTTAAGGTCAGTGTTCATGATTGAACAATAAGAAAGAGACTGGGCAAAAATGGCATTCATGGGAGTGTTCCAAGGCAAAAGCCATTGCTGAACAAAAAGAACACAAAGGCTTGTCTCTTATTTGCCAAAAGATATCTTGATTATCCCTAAGACTTTTTGGCAAATATTCTGTGGACTGATTAGACAAAAGTTAAACTTTTTGGGAGGTGTGTGTCCCGTTACATCTGGCGTAAAATCAACACAGCATTTCAGAAAAAGAACATCATACCAACAGTAATATATGGTGGTGGTAGTGTGATGGTCTTGGGCTGCTTTGCAGTTTCAGGACCTGGACAACTTGCCATAAATGACGGAACCATGAATTCTGCACTCTATCAGAAAATCCTGAAGGAGAATGTCCGGCCATCAGTTTTGTGACCTCAAGCTCAAGCGCACTTCGTTTTATGCAGCAGGACAATGATCCAAAACTCACCAGCAAGTCCACCTCTGAATGGCGCAAGAAAAACAAAATTAGGGTTTTGGAGTGGCCAAGTCAAAGTCCAGACTTACATCCGATTGAGATGACTTTAAACAGTCCATTCATGCTCGAAAACCCTCCAATGTTGCTGAATTAAAACCATTCTGCAAAGAAGAGTGGGCCAAAATTCCTCCACAGCGCTGTAACAGACTCATTGCAATTTATCGCAAACACTTGATTGCAGTTGTTTGCTGCAAAGCGTGGCACAACCAATTTTTAGATTTAGGGGGCAATTACTTTTTCACGTAGGGCCAGGTAGGTTTGGACCGCTTTTTTCCCTTAATAAAAGAAATCATCTTTTAAAAACTGCATTTTTCATTTACGTGCATTATCTTTGTGTAATATAAAAAAATGCTGATGATCTGAATCTTTTAAGTGTGACAATGCAAAAAAAAATAAACCCAGGAGGGGTCAAAACCTTTTCATCACACCACTGTAGCTTCAAGGTTTAATCTGGCTGCAGAGGAACACAACGGGGTTGCCTGATATAAAGAGACGTAATCCCCGAAACAGAGCTTCACACTTGCGCAATACGTAAATATCTGCTAAGTGTGTTACTTATTTTTGTCAACCTGGCAACCCTGTGTACGCGCTCTCTTTCGACTGTTTAAACGCGCTTGCTTTCTGAAAACACCGCTTAGCTTGCAGTTTAGCGATCTCCACTTCAATATTATATTCTCAGAAAATTGTAATTCATCGAGTGTTCATTTATATGAGAGAGAGAGAGAAGCTGTGTATGTATGAATTACCACCGCTTTGCCGCATTTCTCTATTAACAGTGAAACTGTGGCTTTAATTCCTTTAGAAACAACAATGTTACCAGCTCCTTGTTGAGAAAGACAATGTAGCTCATGAGAGATTAAGCTATTTAGTTGATAAAACTGCGGGGCGGTTCCTGAATGTCTTGAGTGCGGCCGCGTGGTCTGTGTGTGTGTGTGACTGAACTTAACATCTAACTGCTTCTGTGACGTGCATGTTCGGCTAGAGTCGCTTTGAACTCGTGCATCTTCGGAAGCGGAGCTGCTCGGAAGTTACAAAAAATGTCATGCACACCGTCATGCGAAACGACGTCGCGCGCACTCAAAACAAACTTCTGCCAACACCGCATATTTGTAATATTTGCCGCGCGCACCTACACCTAAGCGAACTTGCGGACGCCTAAAATCAGCCTTGATTTTCAGCCTTGTGTGCGTTAGATACAGTGAAGACAACGCATTAGTTTAGAACTCTTCTAATTTTATTTATTTTTATTGTAGAGTGTGTTAATTTGTGCAATAATAACCTACCAGCAACGTAAATTATTTTTTAAAAATATATTAGAATGAGTACATTACAATAATTTATTAGAACGAGTACAGGATTTATGGGCTTAAAAACAAGATGCAAACAATCAGAATATTGTACCTGGTGGGGAGTGCACAATGTAAACATGAAACTAATCCCATTACCTATATTGTACTGTGGTACAGTTATGGAGGCCATAATGCAGAGGTCAGCTGCTGCTCTGCCAATAGTTAGAAATGGCACTATAGTAAGCAGTGTTTAATAAACAGCTGTTTTTCTAAATTCTGCTGAGGTGAAATTCAGTGCAGTCATGTATCGTATCGTGGCCTCTGTATCATGATACGTATCGTATCGTGACTTTGCTGGTGATACACAGCCCTAGTATTTTGCACAGCATGCACTGTTGTGTACTGCACATTTTAGCTAATCCATAATAGTCCATTGGGTATTCTGTTTGGATACTGTGCATAGTATACAGTATACTGCAGAAATAGAGTAATAGTATGTTATTCCAGACATAGTATCAGATACAGGAAGACCGGGGTTGAGGATTTGCAGTAGTGATCCTAGTGCCTCTTTCACTGTAATTCAAGTGTAAAGACGCTCTTCTCCTCTTCAGATAACTACATCTGGGCTTTTGTATGTAATCCCTTGGGATGGGAAAAAAACTGCCAACATTAGAGTTGAAAGAATTTTCTAGAACATTTCTTTTTCTGTTAAACGCTGGGGTGGGAGGCACAACTGTAAATTACAGGAATGATGAATCCCATTTAGCCACAGAAGACTCACAATTTGCCCACCAGCGTATAAAGCCTTTTAATGGTTTAATTGCATCTCAAAGGAGAAGCGCACAGAAGCAGAGTCAAATTAGGGATTGTCCCATATTTTGGCTCTTGTGCTGCATGAGTACGCCTGTATGTGGTTTTCTTTTTTTAAGTGAATATGGGATTTGCTCTAAAGCTTAAAATCATTAGACTAAGCTTCGCAACCTTGAAGGTTTCCGTCACTTTATTAAGGCTGGTGTAGCTCGGTGATTAAAGATTTGGCCTGGTAACCAAAAGGTTGCAGGTTTGAATCCCATAAAGCGAACCTGTCGCTCAGTTGGTAGAGAAGTGCAATGAGTCACTTTTAAAGAGAGTCCGTTCAGTCAGCGGCTATTTTTGCGACATTTCTGAGAAGCTATTTCCAGTTATATCAGTACAGCTCATATCTATTTGAATGGGAAACAGACCGAAATCTCCTGTGTGAAATGTTATGTTTCAATAACGTATTTCAAATTGGCAATAAAATCTGACAGCAATGGTATTATAAGCTGTGATTCTTCAAACCCCCCCCAAAATTCATAATTTAGTTTGAGTGCTAATGTTAATACATATTATCATTCAAGTTTAAGACTTGGTTAATTTACTAGTGTAATTGACCGTTCGCAAAGAGCTTGATTGACAGGTGATCTGAGCAATCATAACGCCAAGTCCGCCATCTTGCCCGACAAACAAATCAGACAGGAGAGTAGATTAACTTCGGTGGACTTAAAATTAAAAATTGTGTATTGACGTCTTTCTGCAGTCTAAATAAAATACGATTTGATGTTCATTCATGTTTATTTTGTGCTTTAAGTAAATATGGAAAGACGAATGGTTCACGTGCCGCTTGAAATGAGGCAATACAGCGATCTGTCACGACACATTAAAAAGCCACAAAACGCTATTTATTTATTGAATTTCTTTAAAAAAAAAAAAAAAGACCAAATTTTAAAGGCTGAATCCAAAAAAGGGGGGGGGGGGGGAAAAAAAAGAAAAAGGAAAAAAACAAAAAAACAAAAAAAAAAAAAAAAAAAAAAAAACAAAAAAAAAAAAAAAACAAAAAGAAAAAATATGCCTGGGCACACACACCAACACTAACATGAGTGCAGTGCGTGCCCTGCCTTTATAGGTAGATTGTTAATACAAAATGAATATTAGTCCGAAATTTAAATAAACCATTTGCTTTGAATGCAAAATAGTACAATCAAACGTTAGGTGTGCATCAGGGAGCGTCATCAGTGGCGCGCGAGATGCGGTGATGATGATGTAAAGTGACGTTGTTGCATTTTAATGTTTTGTTAGTCTAGCCCATGAGACGTGCAGTTGCTGTGTTATTCATTCAAAATATTAGAGAAATATAGTAGCTCAATGCGGAAAAGATCTTGAATGGGTTAAAACCGAAACAAGCCATTCACACAGAACGCATATTCATTTCATTTTTTAGACGGACAAATATGACTGTTGCACTCGCGTCTCACACAAGCGATGTAGACATTCTTGCAAATTTAAAACGGTTTAAACTTTTAGAAAACACGTCACGAATTGGTGGAGGTTTATTGCTTTTCACTGCATCTTATGTTTTTAAAGGCAATCTGTGTGATGGGCATTTCGGCTCTTTGTATTAAGCAATGCATAAATACATGATGCTGTTTTGTTCATAATTGTTTATGCAATTTACGAAATTATTTTTTATTTATGAGTTAATTTAGACAATGCACGTTTTTCTTTTTATAGACATTTATTTCCTTTGCGTTGGCAATTTAATGCGTTGCATTATTTTGCTCATTGCGCCCTCCTGTGGCCTCGTGATACAAGCCAAATGTTTCCTTAAGACCTATTTACTCTGCATATAAAACATTAGAAATTAGATATTTGTTTAATTTTTATTTTGTGTTTGACTGTTAAAACTAAATATTTGTTGTTTGTCTCAATAAATTGGGTTAATTTAAGAAATAGTGGTTAAATTTGAACTTTTTTTTCTATTGCTCTGTTTTAAAAAAGGTTATAAAAAATGTCAGTAATTATTGATACCGAACAATCTGAAACATTAACATTTTTTAGCTATATCGCCCAGCCCTAGCTAAGACATTGTTTCATACCAGAAGTAACCAGTTCTGTCTTGTCTTTCGGTGTGTTGTCAGTTTTCTCTTTGCTTTGCGAGATATTTTTTACTTTGTGAGAACATGTGTAGTGTGAAAGAGGCATGGCTTGTCAGACGTTGCAACAGTAACTAAGGAGGGCGGGTTTTTGCGAACAGTTGCTTGTGAAATTACATGGAAAAATGATTTTCTTTCATTCATTCATGCATTCATACATACAGTACATATTGATACGTTTTTTTAAATTCTGGTTGATGCTGATAAGCCGACAATTTATTAGACTGTATAAATAAACATAAATAAATAATGAGACATAAATATGAATAATCTCACTATATTAACTGATAGGCTGATATTAAATTCTATACTGTGTAAGAAAGAAAGAGAGAGAAAAAGAGAGAAACAACAAGAAAACACAACTTCAATATTTATTAGGTGAAAAACAAGATTGTAGCTTACTAGCAGCAAGATACATTGATGCCTGTCACAAAAAAGTAGGGCTGGGCAAAAAAATATTGATTTTCCGATTAATCGTTTTTTTTTTTTAAATGAGGTAGATTCGATATCGATTCTCAAAAGCCGCGAATCGATCTTTTCCAGTATTTATTTCAGCACACATTTAAAACAAGATCTGATTAACGTGAATCTTATCATTAGTCTTCTCAACTAGTATGTCACCCTTATTTACCTTGCACGATGTTACAACAGAAAGCCTGTCATTCATTCAGCGCTTATCATGGCCATACGTGTGATTCGTAATGCTCAGGTGAAATGCTATAGTAATACTATAAATCTGCGGTAGCATTTGATATCACGCATAAGGCGCCATGATTTCCGCAATGAATGAATGGCGGATGGTGCGGCGCACTGTTTTGTTTACTACACGCATACTAAAGCACGAATGACGCTCGCGGTGTTTTCAGCTTCTGCCGTCTCACAATATGATGATATGAACACGAATGTCATCTCCAGCTGCTCTTGAGAGTCACTTCATTAGCATTTACCGTTTCATTTGATACATCTCCCATCATCTCACATCACCCATCTGGAAGTTATTCACGGCAACCCGTCAAAATAAAGTTTAGTTTAACGTTCTACAGTCAGAATATATTACTATTTAGCAGTTTTAAGACTCAATGCTACTACTGCTAATAAATATTAATAAATCTTTATTTTTAAAGGAATAATCACATTTGATTTCTTTTTAATTTTAACAGTAAACCTCTGTTGTGCAGCACTTAGTTTGCCAACAAAAATAAAAGGGTTTTTCATTTGATTAGGATAAATTAAATCAATGTTTTATGTCTTCTTCTGATTACCAGAAAAATTAAGAAATTTTTATAGGGCCCTATTATTGTTTAAAAAAGGATCCTATACAAAAAAAGAATAGGTTTAAAAATCAGGCATGTGGTTCTTAATTTCTTTTTATTAGTTCACTATTTGTAAACTGATGTTTACTGTTATTTTTTAGAAATATCAATAGCATTTGTATTAAAACCATATTCACTGAATGTAATCAAAAAATCGAGAATTGAATCGAGAGCTTGCGAATCAAATCGGGACATCTGAATCGATACCCAGGCCTAAAAAAGAGGGAGGTTTCAACAAATCAGTGATGTGCCCACAAACACACACACCAGGGCTCTACGCTTACTTTTCTTTTTTAACTTAAAAAATTTAGGAGCACGTTCTAATCAATAATCCAGAATTTTATCAAAAATTAGCCTTCCCATTACGAGATGATATTTGACTCCTTAAAGTGATTTACAGTGGAATTTATTTTTTACCTTTGTAATGGCATTTTTTCTAACTTTATTACAGTTCATCTTATGTCAATTGGAAAAAAAAAAAAAAAAAAAATGTATAAGCTTTTAAAAATTCTGAATTAAGCGCGCGAATCAAGAACACATAGAATAAAGAAGAATAAGATAATCATATTAACAAATTAATTTGTACAAAAGGGGTGGCACGAAGAACAAAGTGGCTTGTTGGTGTATTTTCAGACATTTAATGTGACTCAGAGGTGGCATGAGTGCAATTAAATCCATAATGCTTTAAATATAAAATGTTTAATATAGAAATATTAAATGATTTAAAGAACTGAAAAGATACTTTAAAAATGAAACTAAAACTGCCAGCAGGTGGCGGCAAGTCACTCATTTAATCACTGAATCATTCATTCAATTGATTCTTACGAACGGCTGATTCATTCAGGAATGAAGCAAGTGACTGTCTTTATGAATAGGTAATCATGAATCATTGACTAACTAGGTTCATTTACTTCATTTAAAATGATTTTAAGCATCTAGAAAATGAATAAATCTTAAGTCACCACTGTACACTTGAACCAGTCATTTAACTCCAGGTTATTTTATAAACGATTGACTTTGTAATAAGCGTCCTTAAAGTTGCTTTGAATAAGCACCTCACTTAAATGTCAAAGCAACAAAGTTCAGAGTCATTACAAAAAAATCACCATAATTGACCCTATCCTCCTCAAGCCCAAAACACACCGCACGATTTCAGCAATCCTATAAGATTACTGCATGTCACACTGTGCGACATGGATGTAATAAACTTGGCTACGATGTGTGTAGACTGTACGATGATGACACCTATTGACTCGTAGGCTATGACGCACGTTACTATAGTAGAATAAAATGTCATCAGCATGCGCTAGTGATAAGCAAAAAGAGCATGATAAATCACACTTTAGCAGTTGTATTTTTTTATGTGCGCTGAAAAAAAGTGGAAAAAGGAGGGGATAAGAGCTTGAGGTAAGCAGTTTTATGTTTTAGCGCCATGTCACGTTGATTTCATGTCGCATTTTTATTGGTTGATCAGTAAACGTGTATCGTACCAGCAAACACACTGTGAGATGATCGCACTGTATGGTAGGCTATCTTTGGTCGCAAGACCGTGACAACGGCCATCTTTGAACCTCTCTCACTGTACGACGTAGGATCACTGATTAGGAGCCACGATCACAGATATTGCCACGATTGTTTCATGATGCCAATCTTTCGTCTGGGACAGCCGAAAATCGTGCAGTGTGTTTAGAGCTTCAGTTACTGTTGCTATGTCCGACAAGCCATGCCTCTCTCACACTACACACCATGTTCTCACGCAGTAAAAAATACATCGCAGAGCAAAGAAATTCAGACAATAAATACCGTTTTGTGTCTCTGTAATGTGCCGTTACAGATCGCTGTATTGCCTCAGTTCAAGCGGCACGTGAACCGATCGTCTTTTCATATTTTCTTAAAGCGGAAAGACATCAATGCACACTTTTTCACGTTTAAGTCCACCGAAGTTAATCTACTCTCCTGTCTGATTTGTTTGTCGGACAAGATGACGGATTCATCGTTATTATTGGTCAGATCGCCTGTCAATCAAGCTCTTTGCTAACGGTCAATTCTGCTCAGTATTAACTTCTTTAGGACCCATAAGCACTTGTTCATTCACACAGTATATGCTAATCGGTTTCAGCACACTTGTATTAATGTATTAATCACAGTTTTAAAGTGCTCTCTCTGTTTAGCAAACAGCTAACAGTGTTCAGTGCCTGCTTAAACAGTCCAGATGACGTTACGGTGTAGCAAGCAGGTCAACATGGCCGCCGTTGAAAGCAAGTATTGTGTGTACGTAACACCCCGTCACCGGACGCTCCACCAAGAGCCGTCAACTCGAACACATTCCCAATCGGCCCCGTTCCCCAGCATTCCCTAAGGAAACTGTATCTCCTGTAGCCACGCAGAGATGTGAGGGCTACTGTTAGCGGCGTCTGAAAAAGATTGACTGTTTGGGCACTAAGTGCTCGCTGTTGACACAAGCCTCTCTTTCATATGCAGCGGAGCACAGAGCGCTCGGGCTAAGTACACAGTTTGTGTTAAAGGTTGGTCCGCTCGTACTGAGAATTTCATCCATCGAGCTCTCACCCGCAGAGTGGCTCGGGATTTTTGAAACGGAAAAACGCAAACACTCGAAAGGAGTCAAGAACAGGTTGGCAATTTTGAAAATAACATGATGAATCAGCTGCTCGATTGTTCAGAAGAGATCAGAGCGCCCAATAAAAAAAAGTCCTGCATTCTGATGGATGACAAGTGTCCGAATTTGTTTCCCCTTTTGTGGTTCTTTTTTTTTTTTTTTTTTGGGGGGGGGGGGGGGGTTTTTTTTGTTATCTGTGCGTCTCTTTTTTGATGGAGGTGGGGGGGAGGGGAAGGGGGGACTATAGTTCAACCTGAAAACCCAATTTATTATTACTACTATTATTATATAATAATAATAATGAGAATAATAAAAACCACAATCTATTATTTATTATATTATTATTAACATTTATATTATTATTTTATACTAAATATGCTAGCAAAACAGTACAGCCAAAAATCCATTGTAAAAATATCAATTTTAAATTCCTTTGATGCTGGAAATAATAATAATAATAAATTGTTTAATTTCGATTATTGTTTTTAATTAATTTGTTTATTAATGTTAGTCATGCTCATGTCATATTGTTGAATTCAAAACAGCATGATTATAAAAGCCTAAAGCCATGGGGGAAAAAATAGTTGATTTATATAAAATAAATGTTAACAAACTTTTTTCAGCAAGTTGCCAGTAAATAAAAGTAAAACTGAAATGAAAAGGAATATAAAACTATGTAGATAAAATAAAATAAAAATTGACAAAGCACTCAACAGAAATTGCTAAACCTCTAAATAGAACTAAAATGGAAAATTAAAATTCAAAATATTAATTAAAAACTTGTTTTAATGGAAAAAAATCAAATAAATTACAACGTTAACTCACTCCTCGCTCTGACCAAAGGTTCGAGCTCATTTGACTCATGTCTACATGGACTAATCAAAAAGCTTGCTCGTTGCTAACCCTCATCCTACCCAGAAAACGCAAGTTAATTCTACTGTCAAAATGGCCAAAATGCACATTTCTAGTGTTCATTTTCAGTAGCCAGAATCTGAAACATTGGCAATAGCAGAGATCTTCCTCTGTTTTTTTTTCAGAATTGCATTGAAAGCTGGAAGGCCTGCATTCATCAAAATTTGAGTATGGCAGTTGCTTATTGGGAAAACCTCCAACATATCACCAAGTCTAGGAAAAATCCACCCTGAAAAGCGCAAAACGGTTCCAATAACATCTGCATCTTCCCTACAGGTGTGACCCCACACTAGGGAAATAAGCTCACCTGCAAGCGGAATGCATGTAATTCAAAAACCTTGGGTGGTGTCGCGCTCCAGACATGACAGACGCCTTCTAAATTATGAGTTTTGAATGTTGCAGTAAGCCTTCGAGATTTCATTTGCTGCTTTTTATACAGTACACTTGAATCCACTCTTGATTACAAAATTCCCTGTGTTTAGAAAGCCGCATCTGTTTTGGCCGGATTTTTCTGGTCTTGGCATTGAAACGGCAGCGCTGGTCCGCCCCCCGGATGCCCAGCTGATGCTGCGACACAGGTTTTCTGAATAATGCGATTGACCGCCATAAATTGCTTCTGTTCCAGGCTTCATCGCAGCAGCTGAAGTTCACAACGTCAGACTCGTGCGACCGCATCAAGGACGAGTTCCAGTTCCTTCAAGCACAATACCACAGGTACACACACACACACATTTTCAGTGCCTTAAAGGGATACTCCACCCCAAAATGAAAATGTTGTCATTAATCACTTACCCCATGTCGTTCAAACCCCTAAAAGCCGTGTGTCGTCTCGGAACAATTTAAGATATTTTGGATGGAAAAAAAACCGGGAGGCTGTGACTGTCGTTGACTAGCCAAGTCAAATCACACTGCAGGTCCAGAAGTTGAAAGCTTTTGTCAGAATATGCCCATCTTGCCCTCAGTGCTGTCAATTTTTGCAATTTTATGAAGCGACGAGAATAATTTTTGTACTCGAAGAAAACAAAAATAACGACTTTATTCAACAATTAGTCTCCTCTGTGTCTCTCCACATCACCGTAGCAAGGAGACGAATTGGTGAATAAAGTCGTTATTTTTGTTTTCTTCGCGTCGCTTCATAACGTTACAGTTGAAGCACTGATGGCAGATGGACTATTTTGACAATGTCCTTCATATTTTTCTGGACCTTGACAGTATAATTTACTTGACAGGTAATGGGACAGCCAAAAGCCTCCGTTTCATCCACATTCCCTTCAAATTGGTTCTGAGCCGTACGAAGCTTTAGTGGTTTTGGACGACATGGGGGGTAGTGATTTACTGACAAACTTTTCATGTTGGAGTGGAGTACCCTTAAAGCATATTCCCCCTAAAAATCAAGTCTGTCATGTTTCCCCTCTTGTTTTAAACTTAATGTTCGTTTCTTTGGGCACACTCCCACGTTATGTTTTGTATTGTTTAATACCGTTATGGTTTATGAAGATACAATCAACAACTAGCTTTTTTTTTATGTTTTCAGTTTTCATTTTAATTGTAGTTTTATTAATTTTGCTATATGCTTTTGTCAGATTTGTTTATTTATTTATATTTGTCTTAAATTTATTTTAATTAAAGTTTTAGTTTTAGCATTTTTAGAATTTCGACTTAAATGTAATATAAAAAATAGAAGCATTGCTTTTAAAACTGAAATTGAAGTTTTTTATCTAATATTTTTCATTTACTGAAATGTTTAAAGTTTTGGTTAACAACAATAACGGTGTTCTGTGGAACACAAAAGATGTTTAATAAAATGTCCATGCTGCTCTTTTCAAAACTTCAAAAGGACTCAAAGCAACATAAAATGTTCTATGAATAAGTTTACTCAAAGTTTAATAGTCTGTGTCTCTTCAAACTTTTCTGAAATCATTATGGTTCCAGACAAAAATTTTAGTCATTTTTCAAAGATAACCTTGACTTAGAATTTTTTTTTCTTTGCATTCATGAGAAAAATAGTTGATGTCTGGTTTGTGAATGAATCATTATTTTGAGTCAGATCTTTTCAGTGAATTGGTTGATTTTGTTGAAAAACAGTCTGAATGATTTTTTTCACAAATCTGTGTAACGAATCAGCTCATGGGAAATATGAATAATTAATCATAACTAGTTATAATTAATTATGAATATTTTAGATCCGCTGTAGATATTTAGCTTACCTCTCAGGGTCAACTGTCTTGTCAATTCTACGAACGTTAATTTCCTGGTTAAAGGAAATAACTTTATTACTGTACAATTCTATAAGCTTGTAGCATAAATCTGCATGATAAAGTGACTCCAGTTATGAGCAAACAATGAACCACGTCAAGTGTGATACAAGTAAGGTTTTATTAACTACATAAACACTTAAACTAGTCTAACATACTACATAAACACAAAACTGGTCTAACCATCCCTACATAACACCTAAACTTGTCTAACATACACATACACACACACACACACACACACACACACACAGTTTGTATAGGAAAGGGTTAAAAGCTTAACGCAGTAAAGAGAAGAGAAATAAGAATATGACGTTATAGAACCATTTGCATATTCAGCAGATCTGCCCGAGGGAGACATCAGATTCTTAGTTCAAACACACATTTGTAAAAACGTGAAAATGATACCTAATGTATCAATAAATAAGACTAAGTTTGATACTTGCAAGTCTCAATTCCTGAAGAGAGGCTTGATGCAATCTGAAGGCTCACGTAGATCTTGCTGAAGTTGGTTGATGAGAACGAACCCGTTTTGCGTCAGAGTAACTTGAAGAATGGAAAGGACAAGGCCGAAGCCTGGCACGAGCTTAGGGTTTCCAGGGGAGCGTTTTTCTCACACCCTCTCAGACTTCAAACAAACCACCGACTGGGTGGGTCCCTGGAGCGTGGCCTTTAAGGTCGGAGAAGATCCCCTCCTTTCAAGATGGGCTTGTCCAATGAGGAAGTCCGGAATCTCAAGTGGGAGTTCTGAGATACTGGGGAGTTTTTATGGCCCTTTGTGTGAGGGCATGGTAATTTGCATGTGGAACTTGAATCAAAATTACTAAAGTTTCTTAGAACACTAATATGTTGCATATGTATTAACATATAATATACACTCTCAATTAGATAATTCGAATACGAATTCATAGGTACTAAACGTGGTAGAGTTATATATATGTAAGCTGACAGGAGTGTGTTTCGATTATAAGCCTGCATAACAGTATACAATTTCAAAGACAAAATACACGATGACAGTAATATACCCAATGACCTGAAGGATCCTTTGGTGTTCATTCAAAGAAGGTTTTCCTCTGAATTAATTCTCCACGAAAAAGTCCTTCCCTTGTGGATTTTCCTTATGGGCATGGAAGCGATTTTCTTCACCTAAATTCCATGAGGTCGTAAATGTATCTGGTGTCAGTGTTGCTATGGAACCAGGGGCCTGTTCTGCTTCCTGGGGTGTTACAGAGTATTTGTTTAAATCTAGCTAACAAAATATATATATTGTATGTTTGAGTGGTCCAGACGCTACATCTGACAGATCAGTTCAGTTGAATTCATTCAGTGACCCGCCAGTCATTGGAATTGCAATGTCCCCTAATTCATGAGTATTTTTGTGTGATTCATTAATACAACAATTAATAGAGTCATTTGTTCTGGAATCTAATTATAGTAGAAAAGAGCAACCAGCACTCGAGTCGGAAGTAATGACTCCTTATTCAGTGAGTGAGTTATATTGATAATTCGTTACTACTTCCGATTCCAGTGAGTTCCTTCTGTGAATGAATCGCCCATTAATTCTAACCCCATAACTCATGTCTTCTTGATGACATTCAATAAAACTTCATGTGTTGGCTGGGTATCGAGTTCGATACCTTTTAGGCACCGACTGAATTGCCTCGATACCATCGAGTATCGAAAAACGTCTCGTCGTTCGGTACCAAATTTCGATACCTAAGGGGTTAATCTTATCAGCGTCAGTGAGCCAATAAGCCTGCAACACACGACAGATCGATCAGAGTTTGACATCCGCGAGAGCGATTCGAAAGCACACGTAGCAGTCTGCTCTCGTGGTACTGTAACTGTAATACACCGATCGGTCTGCACAATCAGTCCGCGTCAAGTCGAACACACCTACTAGTTTACAACCGGTTACGCTTAGAGATGTGACGCACATGTGAGGCTGTAGTGTGACTGCGTCCAGCCCCCTTAGATGTAAGGCTAATTTACACAGGGGGGGGGGGGGGGGGGGGGGGGGGGGGGGCTGGTTGCGTTTATGTTTTTTAAAATGAAACGATCCTCGTCATACTGGCGTTTCCACTGCGTTTCAAGCCGGCTTTCCACTATCTCCGACAAGTGACAGACCGGTCATTCAGTCATTCATTTCCAATGGAGAGTAGCGGGGGAGCTGCATGAAGTTCTGATCATATTCAGATGTTTGTTCACGTTACACAACCGAAAGCGCGTGTTATGTGACCATTCATGCAAACTGTAGCATCATGCTACATAAGACAATAAATAGATTTATATTCGCTTTTACTCAAAACTCACTTTAAACCGCCATCAAGTTTTTGTAATAACTTCTGATTGCCATGTGTGTTTTGGCCATGTAATGTTGCTGAAATTAAATATGTTATTACCTCTGAGTCAGAACAGCGATCATGGAAGAGAGAACACAGACAGACAGTGCTGGAAGCTGCTAATGCTCATCAGTAAATCAGTGGAAAATAAATAGAAATCATGATTCTGTTTGAGCTATGCGTTTTAAAACAAACACTAACTAGTGTAAATGTAGCCTAACGGATGTGTAAACTGAAGACTATTTGAGCTTTATTAAAACTATTTGCACTGATTTATTCTGTTGGTTACATTTTGTTCCTTTGTGCAGTGGCTCAGGAGATGAGTCTTTGAGTTTGTATAAACATCAACAAGCTGAAAAATAAAACCTTGTTAAAATTGATTTCATAAAACTGGTATCGAAAAAAGTATCGTTCAGGAACCGGTATCGAAGCCAAGGTATCGGTATCGAAAATTTTTGAACGATACCCAGCCCTACTCATGTGTTCTTGAATTCGACTATAGTAGAAAAGAGCAAACAGAAAGTTACACATTCGAAAGTAATGACTCGTGATTTATTAAGTCAAATGTTAATCAGAATCATCAGATTGATTCAGACTTGTGAGTCTTCTTGTGCGATCCCTTAAAAGAACCAGTTCATAAGAGTCATTTGCTCTGGAATTAGACTACACTATAAAAGAGCGACCAGCACATTATCAAACATTTTCATTTTGTGTGCCACAGACGAAAGACAGCCATACGAGTTCAGAACCACATTTATTTTCGAACTGCTTCTTTAAGGAGGTCCTCTACAACCATGTGACTAACCCCCCCCCCCCCCCCCCCCCCCCCCCCCCCCCCCCCCCCCCCCCCCCCCCCCCCCCCCCCCCCCCCCCCCCCCCCCCCCCCCCCCCCCCCCCCCCCCCCCCCCCCCCCCCCCCCCCCCCCCCCCCCCCCCCCCCCCCCCCCCCCCCCCCCCCCCCCCCCCCCCCCCCCCCCTCACTATTAGCAGGCTTTTTTTTTTTCTAACAAGCTTCCCTAGTGCCTCATTCCCTTGCCGATTAACACGGAGCAGCTACTGTGATCTGGTCCGTCTGATGCCTTGACTCCTATAGACGGAGGCGGAAGACTCTTTTAAAGACACAAAGACGCTGCTACTGTCCCGTCTTTAAGGCAACATGTCTTTCCCTCCATATTCCCATGACAACAAGCAAACCCTCATTTAACCCTGGTTCACAGAAGAATAGGCCCTACGTTTTTCTGTGTGTGTATTCAGAGCATAGATTCGCCGCCATTGACTTCAATTGAGATTCAAAAGACGAGGGCTTTTTTTGGTGCTGTGTTCAGCCTTTTAAAGGAAATGTACTGCATGCGGTCCCCAGAGCCTCGCCGAGCTGTCGCTCCCTTCTACAAATGCATAAATAGATCAGGGAATACATAAATCAAAATAAGGATGACAGCAGGAGCGATTTAGAGGCGGAAAGAAGCGGCAATAAAACTCCATCAACGTGTGGTTTTTTTGGCGTGTTTTTTTTTCTTTCTCCGAGAGCATCCTTGGAACCTTCAGAAGGCCTCGGCCAATCAGTAGCTGGCATGGCCATTCACAGGTAGCCTGGCAGCAGGGAGGATGGTCACCATGACAACCCCCAATATATGTTACACAGTCATAACAGCCCAGGTTTTTTCCCCCCTTTTTTTGGGATAAGTGGAAGCAGCAGACTGGAGAGGTATGAAGAGACAGAATGCTTGTCATACGGTGACAAAACAAGAACCTCTAGTATGTTGTGGCACTTTTTTTTTTTAAATATAGATCAGATACTTTTTCTTGGATTGTTATCACTGGACATTTTCCCATTCGACGCTCTTTTTCCATATGGAAAACTTCCAACTTCTTTTTGGATTTCCCTACATACTGAAAAAGCATAATCAAGTTTTTGTTTTCTTTGGGAACAAAAGAGAATGTGGCTTGAAAGGCTAATGGTTTGCCCACATGCTGAAGACACGATTAGCTGTGGTGCTCATATGGGAAATTCTGGTTCGATTTCCATCGGCGTTGTCTTAAAATTCCAGTTCCCGACACTTTTTCTTAATTAATATATGCATATAGATATAGTATATATATTATATTATATATATAAATATATAATGATGTGATACGAAATTAAAGCAATATTTCTGTTCACTTTTGATTCAATTATTCATCACACAAATATTTGACCGATGTAAATATGCTCTAGCACTTTATTTTCTCCAGGTAAAATTTGTACATTTATTTTTTTATTTTACTTATTTTATTATTTTGAGATTCTTAAATGTGTCTGATTTTGGGTCCTGATTTGCTGATTTACAGTGGTGTCAAATACTATTAATTTTACGTGAGTGAAGAAAAAATATAATAATACGCAGTACAGCAATCAATTGAAATGGGCCAATATTCCCTTAAATTTTATTCAATTAATTTTTCACACAAATCTTGATGCTTAATGTTCTCTAAAATACTTACCAGAGAAAAAAAAAGGTTTCCTATTTATTTTATTTGTTACCGTGTCTCAATTCTTAAATGTGGCGATTAGTAAGTACTTTTTACTTTTTTAATACTCAAATACAATTTAAAGTTGTACGTTTACTCCGAACGAATATTCTACTCAAGTATATTTTTGAGATGCTTGTTTTACACCCTGTTGAATTATATTACAAATTAATCACAGACTACAATGTTTCTGTAATTTGCTAAGGTCCACCTTGCTTTTCTTCAAACTGTGCACCTAAAATCCTCACACACAAAAACCCAACAGCCAATGATTGCAGCCCAGATGGCTTTTTTTGATTGGGCTAATACTTGATTGGCCTAAAAACCAGAGGTGAGGGTAAGTCACACATGTTCAAGTCTCAAGTCCCTGCCATCAAGTCTCAAGCAAGTCTCAAGTCACAGTACAAACAAATCAAGCAAGTCAAGTCCTGCTAAGGATCAAGTCAAGCCAAGGCACAGTATCAAACAGGAACAAATATTTTTTTGCCACACGACCTTATTCATTTTTCCTCATAAATTAACTTTCTTAATTATACATTTTAAATAATAATGTTGTAAATATAACATTTTGAATATAGGCAAAATACTACTTTGTATACCACTAAAGTCTGTAATTGAGAAAATATTTATAAAAATACAAGATAAAAATATGTATCTCATATTTATGTTATATTCAGTTTGACCATCCTAGGAGACAGATAATATTTAACAGATGTTGGAAAATTATTTTGCACTAAATCTATCCAGCGAAGACTGGGATTCAGTCTGGGAGTACGCTAAATAATATGCTATGCTGACTACAAATCACCCCTTATATCAGAAATAAAATGGACCCAAAATTTTAATCGGATATAGACACCCTATTTGGATTTTCTTTCACTTTGCATGACATTGTTCCATGCCTATATTGTTCTTGAAAACTATTGTCATGGTTCAAAACAAGAAGCCTATTGCTGTTAATGTACATATATCTTCCCCTGTAACTTATTGATTTATTTGATTTTATAATAAGAACTAAATTCACAGCTATGCATTTAAGGCTATGATAGGCCAACTCTATGGCATTAATGCCGCCAGTAAGTGGTGGCAAGTCACTGCTTTATCACAGAAGCGTTCATTGAACTGATTCATTCTAAACAGTTGATTCGTTCATGAACAAGCAAGAATGGGCCACTCAATTACTCAACCAGTTCGTCAATCCCTGGCTTCTTTCGTATTCAGTAGTGGCGGTGTTCAAATATCGTCACAGGGATTTATCGTCACAGAGATTTGACGATACGATTATCGATACAGCTGTCTCTGTATCGATATCGTGGCACGTGTGCAGCAGTGGACCACGCTTAATTTTACAACGTTTAAAATTGAGTAGAAAAGTGCTAGAGGTTTCTAAAAAAGAATGAATAGAGCATCTGTTAATAATCTGGCCGCAGAAGAACACAACTGGGTTGCCTGATATAAAGAGACGTAATCCCCAATACGGAAATACTTTATCTGCTAAATGTGCTACTTATCTTTGTCAACCTGGCAACCCTGTGCTCACGCTCTCTCTCCACTGAGGATAAACGTGCTTGCCTTCTGAAAACAGCGGTTAGCTTGCAGTTTAGCGATCTCCACTTCAATCTATTCTCAGAAAAGTGTAATTCATCAAATGTTCATTTATGAGAGAGAGAGAGAGAGCGAGAGGCTGTGTATGGATGAATTACCACCGTTTTGGCCACGATTTATAGGATTGTTTCTCTATTAACAGTAAAGCTGTGGCTTTAATTCCTTTAGAAACGATGCTACCAGCTCCTTGTTGAGAAAGATAATGTAGCTCTTGAGCGATTAAGCTATTTAGTTGATAAAACTGCGGGGCAGCGCTAAAAAGTTTGTTCCTGGTTGTCTTGAGTTCGGCCGCAACGTGATCTGTGTGTGTGACTGTACTTAACACCAAACTGCTTGTTTCACACAAATGCTGGCACAGACGTGCATGTTCGGAAGCTGAGCTGCGCGGAAAGTTACAAAAAATGTTGTGCGCGTGAAATGACGTCACGTGCACTCAAAGTGAACTTGCGGACGTGTCGAGTATAAATCAGCCTTGAGAGTGTGTGCGTTAGATACAGTGAAGACAGCGCGTTAGTTTAGAACTCTTCTCATTTTTTTTTTTATTGTAGAGAGTGTGTTAATTTGTGCGATGATAACCTACCAGCAATGTAAATGATTTTTTCAACATATTAGAATGAGTACATTACAATATAAATGTATTAGAACGAGTACATTATTATTTATATGCTTAAAAAAGATACAAACAATCAGAATATTGTACCTGGTGGGAGTGCACAATGAAACATATGCAATTACCTATATTGTGCTGTGGTACATTTATGGAGGCTCTTCATAATGCAGAGCTCAGCTGCTGCTCTGCCTATAGTTAGAAATGGCACTATAGTATGTAGTGTTTAATAAACAGCTGTTTTACTATATTCTGCTGAGGTGAAATTCAGTGCAGTCATGTATCGTGATACGTATCATATCGTGGCATCTGTATCGTGATACGTATCGTATCGTGACTTTGCTGGTGATACACAGCCCTAGTATTCAGTGTGTTGCTTAGAGACGCGCGTATTTCTTTAGCTGTGGGCTGAACGGAACTGGCAGCCGCACTGAAAATATTACTAAATATCGTATGTTATAAATATAAATCTCATACTAAGGCCATTTTGACAACATATCTTGGATTTTGGGTGCAAAAGAAACATCACTAATCGATAAAACACTGGTTTCCGTGGTACAATTCCATATATTGATTTACAAAGAGGGATGCTTGACACTAAAGCACCGTTTTGAGAGGCAAACGCCAGCGAATTTAAAGTTTGACATCGTTAATTATAAACACGAGATTAATCATTTATAATCACTTTAATTTAATGACAGACTTAAGTTGAATTTTAAGACCAATGCTGTTTTCAAGTAACGAACAAGCTTACATACCTTTCCTTTCTGAAGTGCCGACGTCCTGGCTTTGTAAATGCATACAGCAAATGCATACAGTTTCGAAGTGTTTATCCAAACATCTCGGGAGATTCTCTTGCTCCCTGTATTTGGCGCGCTGTGTTCCTGACTGTGCTCGTGCAGTGTCATGAACTTCGCAGACTCGGATCACTTCTGCCGCTGGTTCAGTGGCTTGCGTTTTGTTTACCAAATTATGTCGCAATGATTTATAATAATAATTAGAGTTGTTATAAAGTCAAGTCCTGCCGAGTCATGAAGGTCAAGTCTCAAGTCACTGGATCTCAAGTCCAAGTCAAGTCATTTTCTTTATTTAGTCAAGCAAGTCACAAGTCCTTAAATTTGCGACTCGAGTCAAGTCATGTGACTCGATTCCCCCACCTCTGAAAATCGGTGACCCTTATTTGCTGTTTTCAGAGCCTATAGATGTGATGCATAATAAAGACATTTTTGTATGGTTTTCCTAAAATAAACGGTTTATTAACATTTAAATTCCTCTCCCTATTTACGGCATAGAATGTGAAGAAGCCAAAAGAAAAATCTTTAAAAAAAAATGTCTGAAGCATTCTGAACTGCATTCTGAACCGGCCTCGGTTGCATAATATATGTCTAGTGTCTACATTTTTTTTCATTGACCAGTCTTTCTTTTCTCTTTCCAGTCTGAAGCTCGAATGTGACAAGTTGGCCAGTGAGAAGTCAGAAATGCAACGTCATTATATCATGGTAAGTCTGCACAGAACGCACTCTCCTTCAGAAGGACGTGCCTTAGGCTAGATGTGCCAGAACATATTCACATCCGCAAGAAACTAACCTAGCCCTTACCTGTCTGATTCCATTGTGTCTTATTCTCTGTCTGCCTCTGCGCTGTCTTTTCTGCTGCTTTATTACCATTCTGTACCTCCTGTCCACTCAGAGGCATCATGCACATATTTTTTTGAGGGGACATCAGTGGCATAGCTGGGCTCACTTGGTACTCTAGTGACTTAAAGGAAGTTATATTTTCTTTACTTACCTGTGTTTATTTATTTACTTAAAATGTGGTGGTCCTTTATATATTTTATTACTATATTTAGTATATTTGCTTATTTACAAACAACTTCGTGGTTCTTATTATGCCTGTATTTGTTTTTTTTGTTTTTCCAGTTTAGTATTATATTATATTATATTATATTAGGCGCTTTCGCATCGCGTAGTTCTAGGAACTAGCCAGCATGGTGGTTCCTAGAGAACCAATTTCCCTCTCTGGCTGTTTTCCTGGTTGCATTCGCACCGGCAGCAGGAACTCTGAAGTGGCCAACAGTGACATCTTTATTCGCGGCATTTACAAACATCAACAACCGGTGAATGGAGGATGCCGTGTTCTGAGCTGTTTTTGTTGTGTGTGTGTTGTGCCGTGTCATAGGTTTCATGATAACGGAGATGGAATGTAAATGCACATTTTACGCAATAGAAAGTGTGTGAAAATCTGACTAAATCTCCTTGTAGTTATCACTGAGAAAAGAACACAACACTGCAGACAACAGGTAAATACCGTTATCGGTGTTTTCAATGTTCGTGGAGTAAATATTTTTACACGGCTTGTTAAAAATGTTTTGATTCGTTTGGCAACTCACGTACACTGTCCACTGTATTTCCTATAGAATGGTTTTTTTGACCCTACTCTGAAGTAGGAGCTAAATTGGTTCCCCCAAATGGAGTTCCTAGAACTAAATACATTCCTAGTTCCTGCGGTGCCAAGACGGCAAAAAGCGGGAACTTCCGACAGTAGTTCTAAAAACTATTAAAAGGTTCCTCCGGTGCGAAAGCCCCTATTATATTATATTTAGTGCTGTCAAACGATTCATCGCGATTAATCACATCCAGAATAAAAGTTTTTGTTTACATAATGTGTGTTATTTGTCTATTTATGTTTATGTTTAAGATATACACAGTACACAACCTATATTAGTAACAAAGCTCTTATTTTGGATGCGATTAATCTCCGATTATTGTTTGAAAGCACTAACCGCAGGCCAGCACAGAGCAGTTTCGTCTGGTATAAAACAAGGGTCTCCAGCTTTAAAATTTTGTTGTCGTCTTTTAAGAATTAAAAAATAATACCGTTTGTTTGGTCCTCGTACTTTGTCATAACCGATCGCTTTATTGCTCATTTCAAGGGGCACATGAACCGATCTCTTTTCATAATAGTAAAGATGAAATAAACATGAATGAACATCATAACGTATTTTATTTCAACCGCAGAAAGACGTCAATACACACAATTTTTCAAGTTTAAGTCCACCAAAGTTAATCTACTCCTATCTAATTTGTTTGTTGGGCAAGATGGCGATTCGGCGTTATGATTGGTCAGATCACCTATCAATCAAGCTCTTTGCGAAGGGTCAATTATATTGTTATTTTGCTTTTATTTTATTTATTTATTTATAACTTGGCAGTTATTATATTATTTATTTTTCTCAGTTTAGTGGTTCCTGTGTCACAGTTCTTATAGTCTTATTATTTTCTTTATTATATTTACAAACATCTTAGTGGATCTTATTATATTTATTTTATGTATTCTTACAAACAACTTATCTTTAATAATATGATACTTTTGTTTTCAGTTAGTGTCGGGTATGTGGTATTTATTTAGCTTTATTTTTAATTTTTTTATTACAAAACTTGAGATTATTATTATTAAATTGTTAATATTATAGTTTTTTTTTTTTTTTTTACATAGCCACTTCTATTTGGCAGTTCTTATATTATATTATATTATATTATTTTACAATTGTTGCTCTTTTATCTTCTATTTTTATTTGCTTTTTATGTACAACAACTTAGTTTTTCTATATAATTATAATTTTATATATACTTGTAAATATCCTTTACATTATAACATATATATTGTTGTTATTTTATTTACTTGTTTTTTTGTTTATTCATTTACTTCAATAAATATTTCACTTCAGTAAATGTTTCAGTAATTATTTTACTTTCAATAACTGCGTAACTTACTTTTCTAGAATGCAAGTAAATTTTTTTAAGAAGCTGCATTCAAAATCCATTTGCCTTAAAAAATCTATCAGTTTAAATTTGGCCATGATGCTTCTGGCTCCTCTTGTATGATTGACTTCTCTCTCCTTCCTAGTTGTCCACCCCCATCTCTTCCTTTTCCACCTTGTCTGCCATTCTTTCTTTTGTCTGTATACTCACTCTGCTCTCTCTTCTCCTCCATCCCCCCGACGATACTCCCTCCCCTCCTCTCTAACCTCATTGTCTCCAGCCTGGGCCTCGTATTACCGTCTGATATTCCGCCTCTAATTGATCCGTCGAGCAGCTTAATCTCATTTAATCTGTGCGCCGTTGCTCTCACGCGCATCAGCCAGAGCGCCCTCCCTCCCTCTAATATCGGGTTCCCCCGCTCTGTCCGCACCCGCTGGAAGATGGGGAGGGTGGGCGTCCGCTTTGCGTGGGTGGTAATTGCTTTAGGGACCTACTGCTGCTTGGCAGAGCCGACCCTGATCCAACTCTGACTCCATCACTGGTGCTCTCTGCTCTTGTTTAGCGGCTGAGGTTGTGTTGCGCTGCTCGTAGACGTGTGGATGATGAGCGAGGCTAACACTTCAGCACGCACTGCGCACCAGTACGCCCGCACATGTTACGCTGAGGTCCTAGATGTTCAGTTCTGTGTATTAGAGCTGCAGTGCAGCGTGTTCATGTCTGACTGGCTTTATTTTTTTGCAGTACTATGAGATGTCCTATGGGCTGAACATCGAAATGCACAAGCAGGTGAGTTTGTCTAATCTGACGAAATTACACACATCCCTGAGAGGCAGTTTACACGCTCAGATCATCTTCATTGCTTTTGCTCAACATTATTGAATGCTGGTGCTTCAGTTGAGACTGGCTATACACAGAAGTGTCAGTGGGGTGCCAAATTATGCCTTAACAATTCATGAAAATTGGTTTATTCATGGCTAGCTTTTTGAGTACACTTTCTAGGCCATGATAGCTGGGATATTTGATTGACTGGTCCAAAAAACACACACACTAAAATATATGTACGTACGTACGATCTGCAAGAATCGGCTAAAAAACATCTCTTCCATCTTTATTTGACCCTCTAACTCTAGCACTCTCTATTCTAATTCTGTTCTTAAAAAAAAAAAACTTGCCCCTTTTAAACTTGCACTCTATTCATTTACTAACTGCTTGCTATCTCAAAAATAAAATAACACTAGCTTCTCTATTTTTTTTTTGTATTCCATCGATTTCTTTTCTTTTTATTTATTATACAATTAACAAAAGCAAAAAAGGCCTCTAACACTAGCTTGCTCTATTCTTTTTCTGTTTTTATTTTTATTTATTATATAATTAGAAAAACTCTTGCTACGTGTATTGCACTAAGATAACTGATACTTGTTATAGCACTTGCATTTCATTGCTCTTTTGTTGATTTTGATTTCTTCTATTGTCCTCATTTGTAAGTCCTTTGGATAAAAGCCTGTATGTTATATACATATATATATAATATATATATATATAATATATATAATATATATATACAGGGAAAAAGGCTACTTCCGATGAATATAATCTCTGTATGTAATTTGTATGTCTCTAGATATGTCTATTTATGTTTATATATTTATATATATGTGTATATGTGTGTATATATATTATCTATATATATTATATATCTAATATATTAATATAATCATATATAATATATATCTATGTGTGTGTGTATATGTATCCAATTGGAAATAACCGTGTTTTCACCTGTTTTTGCCTTTTGCTTCCTAGCATTTTTTATATATTTTTTACATAAATAAAACATTTATTGTATTCATTTTTAGCAAATTTTGTGATCTACACGCACACATTTTTTTATTTAGTTGTATATACCTAAAAATAGTATATTTAAAAAATGTATATGCACACATTATTTATATCTATATATTATGATTCAGTATCAAAGAATCTTGGAAAATATATATATTCCTATATACGTTAAATCAGTAAGGATGTGTGAAAATGATTCAGAAGCGTACTAAAAATAAACGAAGCCATAAAAAACAACTCAAAATTCCTTACTAACAAAGATAAAACAAAAAAAACTGTTCCTTTTCTGAATTTTTTCTATACATCAAATAAGCCTTAAAAAACATTTTTTTATCATGGCTTCCACAAACGAGTAAAGGTTTTCTTGAGCAGCAAATCAGCATATTCGAATCATTTTGAAGGATCATGTGACAACGTGGGGGGAAGCCTGGAGTCAGGATGCTGACATTCAGCTTGTCCACAGAATAATTATATTATACATAAAAAACAAAACACTTATTTTTAAATTGTAATCTTATATCACATATTACGGTCTTCCACTCTCTTGTTCTACTCATGCACACACATTTTATTGATATATCTAGATATATAATATGATTATATAAGTACGTAGTACAAATTTAAAATATGCCATTTATATAGAAGTATTTGAATGAGAAATATTGAAAATTGCTTCATTGTCCACAAAATGTGGATGCCTGAACAGCACCAATATGTTGCTGTTTTAAACTTTGTATGTCTATAGTGTATCTGTAGATTGCAGACAGTTTATTTCACTGAGCAGACTGCACTGGAATCTATGCACCTCGCATGCCGCTGCTGCAGCCAGTCTCCCGAGCACAATTCATCATCCCTGGCCCCTGTTATTACCAGGCGAAATATGTTTTTAAAAATTCAGCCGGGAATGAAGAGTGTGTGCGAGAAGACCGCAAATAGCGGGCATGATGCAAAGAATAAGCATCCAGTGTTTGGTATGGCAAGTCTCTCTCTCTCTCCCCCCCCCTCTCTCTCCCCCCCCTCTTTCTCTCTCGCTCTCTCAACCCCCCCCCCCATCCCTCCCCCCCCCCCCCCCCTCTCTCTGCATGCTGTATGAAGTGTCAGCATGGCAGGCTATTGAAACAGGGTTATTGTTGCCTCTCTCTTTGTCCCAGTGCATGTTTCTCTCCATTTTTTTTTTTTCTCAAGCTTTGCAGCATTTTTTTTTTAGGCACTCGGAACAATCACATTTCCTGATATGACTTGCCTCTTCATCACTTTGTTCTTTTCTTTGTCCTAAATAGTTAAATAAATTAACTAACTAAATATGTGTTTTATCGATAATTTATTTTGAACTATCTGTATTTTAAAACATAATGTATGTATTATGTATGTTTATTATTTTTTTTACATTTTATAAGTACAGTGTTGTGTGTGTGTCTAAATTTAAGATATAGGGCTGGACGATATGGCCAAAATTGATATCACGGTATATTTCTTCATTTCGGTCGATACGATATAATTCCGAGATCGATATGAACACTATTTATCTGATCGAACTCTTTTGTAACATTATAAATTCCTTTATCATCACTTTTGATCAATTTTATGCATCCTTGCTAAATAAAATTATTAATTTCTATAATTTCTTTCCCAAAAAATTAATAAAAATGATACTGAATGGAATAGTGTATAATGTCACAAAAGCTTTTTATTTCAGATAAATGCTGATCTTTGGATCTTTCTATTCTCTATTCATCAAAGAATCCTGAAAAAAAACATTATCAACAGTTGTTTTTAATATTGATAATCACCAAATCAGCTTATTAGACTTTCTGAAGGATCATGTGACACTGAAGACTGGAGTAATGATGCAGAATATTCAGCTTTGATCACAGCAATAAATTAAATTTTTAAATCTATTCAAATAGAAAGCAATTTAAAATAGTAAAAATATTTCAAATTTTACTGTTTTTGCTGTACTTTGGATCAAATAAATGCAGCCTTGGTGAGCAGAAGAGAATTCTTTAAAAAATATATATATAACAACAACAAAAACTGGAAATGTTGCTGGAGGCCAAGGTTATTATAGTTTAGCATTTTTTTTTTATTTGTTTTATTTTAATATAGTTTTCAATTTTTCAATAAAATTTAGTTTCGTTTTTATTAGTTTCATTAATAATTTTGTTAGTTTTAGTTTATTTTTTATTTTGTGAACACATTTCTATTTAGTTTTTATATAGTTTTAGTTTTAGTAATTAAAGTTGATTAGATTTAACAGATCACTTCCAGAGCGCAGGCCAAAGAAAGACTTAGGCTAATTTAATCTTAGTGATGCAAACGTATAGCCACACCAAATTAAAGCATGCTGAGATTTATTAGATGGTAAAAGTATACAAATACACACCAAAATTAAGCAGTCGTGCCTTTTTAAATCTACACAAGTTGCGCTCACATTATATGTAAAACGCTCTAGACTGAATGATAAATGTGTGTTGTGATATTTAATTAGAAAATAAATGTAGCTAATTTCTTTATATTATAGCCTATGTGTTTCATCTTATTTAACTATAATCACTGTTGTGTCTTGCTCACTTTCCCGCGAACAAACGTGCATAAATAAGTGTGACTGATGAAATGCAATAATAATAGCGGAGCCTCAACATTGGATTTGCAGCGTTGCGCATTCTAGCCCTTCACGCTGCAGCTGAAGTGAATGATAGCTTGGGAGCACTCGTTGCTCGCTTTCTGTAGCCTATATCATTTTATTTTTAATGCTTCTGTAAAGGACTAACGGCCGTATAGCCTATACACAGCAGAGTTTAAGGAGAGACAATGGGACTTAACAGTAAAGTCATATCTAAATATGTTCTTTTTATTTATGAAGATTTAAGTATGTAGTTTATTGCACATTTGTTCAAAACAGCCTGGCAGATTGTTCACAAGATGTAGGCAAAAGTTTGTATTGTATACAGGAAGGATGCGCGTTCTTATCATTCCTCTGTTGCGCTGCTTGTCTATTTCTCTTCAAAGCACCAACTTCAAATTACTATTTTGCTTGTGTCACATGAGAAAATGAATAATTTGCCTTACTGATGCAGTAGCCTATTTAACGCGGGTGCGGTTCAGGTCGCGGTCTTAATGTCAAACGGGTCGGGTACAGAATTAAATGGGTGCTGGCTGCTGTCGGATAACGGGTCGTGTGTTCTGTTGTGTCATGCCGGTGGGTGCAGGACCCTGCTTTAAACTGCTTTGCGTCTCTCCGTCAGATAACCTCACGTGCATGATGCGCCATTTACAGGGGCTTATTTAAAATGAAAACTCATTCTCTGCCAGCAGGAGGTGCTTTTAGAGTGATACAACTGGTAATGTATATTGAAATATCGGTAATGTGTTTAAAAATCATATCGCCGTTATTGAAAAAAATAATATCGCGATAAATATTGATACTGAATTATTGGGCCAGCCCTAATATATAGATATAATATATATATATATATATATATATATGTATTAATACATTCTTTTTTATAATTTATTATTAGATTATTTGTTGTCCAATTATGTACTTAGACAAGTAGGTCTGTTTATATTTTTGCAGCTGAGCAACAGTAGGGATTTGTGACAACTTTAAAAAGGAAGAATTTTCTGAGCAGAAAAGTGTGTTTGTGTGTGTGTGTGTGTGTGTGTGTTGTGCGCGTGTTTCTCCCTCAGGCATATAGCGTGAAGGAGATTAAATGGGATCTGTCTCAGTCTTGCCTTACCTGTCGCAAGAGTACAGAGAGAGAGATACCAGTGTTACCTCAACATATAGTTTATAGCATTACGCCTCGTCTCAAACACTAACAGATAGTCTGATTTGTCATCTTATTCATGATATTGCAGATTTGTTCATACATAACTGATTTGAACAGGCTGGGGATGTAAAGATTTCACTATTAAATCTATGGGTTCAGTGCATTATTTTGGAGGGCAGGTATTTATAGTGTAAATGCATGATTATGTTTGCATAATGATAGTAATGTGAGTGTGAATACTGTACAAGATGTGATCTGTGTGTCTTTTTCAGCACCAGCAGCAGGTTCTGGGGGCGATAGAGAGAGCCAAACAGGTCACCCCACCAGAGATGAACTCCATCATACGGGTAAAACTGGTCCTTTTGTGTGTGTGTGTGTGTGTGTGTGTGTGGCTCATGTGGGTGCACACAGGTTTATACAGTAGGCTATGCTTATGGAAATGCGTCTGCATTGGTTGATGGCAGTCTAATTATCTTTAAAGAAATGCATTATTAATACTTTTTGTGCATTGTTGCTGTAAGGACTATTTAATGGTAATTATTGCATTTATATGGCTCTAAATTTGTTCATTCTGTCTCTTTTAAATTTCAGTTTCAATTTGACATGCTTTATTGGCATGACAAAAATCGTACATTTCCTTGTGTGAAAAGGTTTTGCCCCCTTCCTGTTTTTAATTTTTTTTTGCATATTTGTCACACTTAAAGATTCAGATCATCAAACACATTTTAATATTACACAAAGATAATGCAAGTAAATACAAAATGCAGTTTTTAAATGATGATTTCATTTATTAAGGGAAAAAAACTGTCCAAACCTACCTGGCCCTACGTAAAAAATTAATTGCCCCCTCCTGTTAAATCATGAAAGAACTGCAATTAACCACATTATTTTAGAAAAAAACTGAGTTAAATTTCACTAGCCACACCCAGGCCTGATTACTGCCAGACCTGTTGAATCAAGAAATCACTTAAATATAACCTGTCTGACAAAGAGAAGCATGCTTAAATAGCAACACATCATACTGCGATCTAAAGAAATTCAAGAACAGATGAGAATCAAAAAAGTTGACATGTATCAGTCTGGAAAGGATTATAAAGCAATTTCTAAGGCTTTGGGACTCCAGGCAACCATGGTCAGAGCCATTATCCACAAATTGAGAAAACTTGGCACAATGGTGAACCTTCCCAGGAGTTGCCGGCCTACCAAAATTACTCCAAGAGAGCAGTGACGACTCATCCAGGAGGTCATAAAAAAAACCAGAACAACATCTAAAGAACTGCAGCCCTCACTCGCCTCAATTAAGGTCAGTGTTCATGATTCAACAATAAGAAAGAGACTGGGCAAAAACGGCATCCATGGGAGAGTTCCAAGGCAAAAGCCACTGCTGACCAAAAAGAACAAAAATGCTCGTCTCTCATTTGCCAAAAAAATATTTTGATTATCCCCAAGACTTTTTGTCAAATATTCTGTGGACTGATGAGACAGAAGTTTAACTTTTTGGAAGGTGTGTGTGTGTGTCCCGTTACATCTGGCGTATAACCAACACAGCATTTCATAAAAAGACATCATACCAACAGTCAAACATAGTGGTGGTAGTGTGATGGTCTGGGGCTGTTTTGCAGCTTCAGGATCTGGATGACTTCCATAATTGACTGAACCATGAATTCTGTACTCTTTCAGAAAATCCTGAAGGAGAATGTCCTGCCATCATTTTGTGACCTCAAGCTCAAGCGCACTGGGTTTATGCAGCAGGACAATGATCCCAAACACACCACAAGTCCACCTCTGAATGGCTCAAGACAAACTAAATTAAGGTTTTGGAGTGGCAAAATCAAAGTCCGTACTTAAATCTGATTGAGATGCTTAAACGGTCCATTCATGCTCAAAAACCCTCCATTGTGGCTGAATTACAACAATTCTGCATAGAGTGGACCAAAATTCCTCCACAGCGTTGTAACAGACTCATTGCAAGTTATCGTAAACACTTGATTGCAGTTGTTGCTGCGAAGCGTGGCACAACCAGTTATTAGATTTAGGGGGCTTTTAGATTACTAGATTACTTTTTCACGTAGGACCAGGCAGGTTTGGACAGCTTTTTTCCTTTAATAAAAGAAATCATCATTTAAAAACTGCATTTTTCATTTACTTGCATTATCTTTGTGTACTATTAAAATTAGTTTGATGATCTGAATCATTTTTTTTTTAAAGTTGGGGGTGGACCCCCCCCCAAAAAATATGCAAAATGTTAAAAAACTAAAAAACAGGAAGGGGGCAAAAACGTTTTCCACCACTGTACATTGCGAAAAGATTTGCAGCATTTGCTTTGTACATTTGAAAATAATGCAAAATAAATATAATACAATGCAAAAACAAGTAATACTACCCATACAATTATAAAATAAAATAACCAATAGAATAAGGGGGGTACGAGAGGTCATACAATGTAATTATTTTATATTATTAAATACAACAGAAAATGATATTTTCTTAATCAAATAACAGCTTTTATTAAATATCACCAATATAATTCAAAAAGTACCAATGTTCAATAAATAACTACATTTATTAATATTAATAAAAAAGTAATCACAGTAAACCGTTATTCCACCAAGTAACGTAGGTCAGATAGATTCACTGCCATTCAAATGCTTGTGGTCAGTTATATAGTGAGCTGTTTTATATTTTAATATATTTTAAAATGTAATTTATTCATGTGATGGCAAAGCTGAAATTTCGGCTGCCACTAGAATAGAAGGAAAAGCATTTATTTGAAATAGAAATTTTTTTGTAACATATAAAAGTCATACTTTAGAGCTGAAACTATGTTTTATAGTAATGTAATGAGAAGTAAACTAAGAAAGTTAACACTTTATTTTAAGGTGTCCTTGTTACACGTTAAATGTGTATGCATAATTACATGCAAGTAAGCCTAAACCTAACCCTAATCTTATAGTAAGTACATGTAGTTAATTAATATTACTCACTACTTAAATGTATGATTACAGTGTAACAATGACAACTTAAAATAAAGTGTAACCGAAAATTACTATGTTGGTAACAACACTGTATGTGTGTGTTCTGTAGCAGCAGCTCCAGGCTCACCAGCTCTCTCAGCTGCAGGGGCTGGCCTTGCCCATGACCCCTCTCCCTCTCGGCCTGAGCCAACCTGCCGGCCTCCCCGCTGTCACCTCCAGCTCTGGCCTCTTCTCCCTCTCCAGCATCCTGGCCTCTCAGGCCCAGCTGGCCAAGGAGGATAAGAGCACACGCGAGACCTCCGACAGCCACCGTGAGGAAGACGGAGACAAGTCCGACTAGTCACCCGCCAAACCCGTTCCTTCATCCAATCATCATCCAGAGCTCCACGTAGAGCAGAGGCACTTGTTTCCCTGTTTTTTCACCTTTTTTTTCGTCGGATTCAATCTCATTCCAACGTTCGATTAAATTGCTACTGTGGATCACAATCCTCATGTCAGTCTTATGGTTCATTCCAACAGACTATCTATATGTATTAATCAATCACCTTTTTATTGTGTTACGGGATATTTATGGCGACTGCTTGATTTATTTTATTTCCACTATTTGTGCAGGTGTATGTAGATATATATATATATATATATTGTATATTTCTTATGCTCGTTGTGGAAATGGTCTACAAAATGGTGTGACCGTTAATGGACCATCGACCCTTCAGTAATAATTCCTCTGTTTTTTCCCTCCCGCTCACTCTCTTCCTCTTAAAATCTCTCACCTTTTAAAACTACAATCTACAATAACTGAGTCAAAAGCACTTTGGCCCCAGGCAGTAACTCTGAGACTAAAAGCAACTTTGAATCTAAAAACTTAGCCGCGGCATAATCCATTTAGAGTTTAAAGGGTCGGTGTTATTGTTTGAAGGCACGGCTGTTGCATCTGTCCTACCTTAAAGGGACAGTTCAAGTTAAACTGAGGATTTATTTCATTTTTATGTCATCTCAAAGCTGTTTGACTCTATTTCTTTTGTGGAACACAAAAGGAGATATTTTGAAGAAGGTTCATGCTGCTCCTTTCCATTCAATAAAAGCGAATGGTTACCACAGCCGTCAAGCAAAATTTCTAATAAGTAACTTCAATTTCTTAAGTTTCTCATGCAACGGCTTCAGAACACTTGGAGTATAGTACATTCATAAACATGTCATATGGACTATTAGTTAATCCTGAAAGAAAAAAAAAAGAAAAAAAATAAATAATCAAAAACTATTCCATATGATTCATGTATTATATTCCAAATGTTCTGAAGCTGTTTGTGTGAGAAACAGACATTAAAAGATAAATTTAAGTCATTAATCACTGGAAATTTTGCTTGATAGATGTGGTCGCTGTATGGAAAAGAAGAAAGTTGAAAGTCACAAGGGTTTGGAATGACCTTAGGATGAGTAAATGATCCTTACGTCAGTCCAAACCTGTAGGAGTAAATTTCTTGTGTGGAACACAAAAAGAGACGTTTTGGAGAATGTTCATGCTGCCCATTTCCATACAATAGAAAGTGAATGGAGTCCAAAGCAGTCAAGAACAAAAATCACCATAAAAGCCTCACAAAACTAATCCATATGCCCTCATGTACTATATTCCAAGTGTTCTGAAGCTGTTTGTGCGAAAAACTTAAGAGATTTCAATAATTATTTACTGGAAATTTAGCTTGATAGATGTGGTCACCATTCACATTCATTGTAAGAAAAGAGCAGCTTGGACATTCCTCAAAATGTCTCCTTTTGTGTTTCACGTAAGAAAATAAGTCATACAGGTTTGGAAGGACATGAGGGTGAGTAAATAGTGACAGAATTTCCATTTTAGAGTGAACTATCCCTTTAAACTGCTTGATGAGTAGTATTGAAAGAAGAAAGAACATTTGTACTAGGCCCTTCAGCGTACTGTATATCTATCTACCTGTTTGCCTGATTTCTAATGTGTTTGGAAGCTGTTGTGCTGTCTTAGAGAATATTAGATGAATCCTCTGAGATGCTAGCTAACCTCCTCACCAAGTGAAAAGGAATGCTGTTTAAAAGATTTTTTCAGTCTTTTTTATAGTAATGTCGATTGTCTACATGGTGAGAGCCATATTGTTTTCCTTTGAAGGTAAGTTGTGAGAATAAGGTATTTGAGAAGTGAGAAGCACCTTTAAACATTTTTATTCGTCGTTTTGATAGCACTACAGAAACAGGAAGTATGTGTAGTAGTATGATTTATAACAAGACCTCCCAACAAAGACAAAATAACTTTTTAGCACAATACGTTACTTTAAGTGGACTTAAGGTAAAAGCTAAGATTTGCAGTTTTGAATATTCAGTCTCCCAGTGTCATGTTGTATTATGTAGTATGTGATTCTACCAAGAGGGGGCAGTAAGTCCATAGCAAGTCCACACTAACACCCTCAGGGTCACTTTAGTGTCCAATGTTGGTTTTTGCAAACATATAATATATGCTTCTTTTGACCTGCCCAAAAATAAATAATTCGTATAACGTTTGTTCAGTCTGGAGTAAGCATCAAGAAAAAGATTTTCTCAAAGAGCTTTTTGTGTTTTTTCGTATTGAAACAGTGATTTGCAGCTATAGCAGTATTCTAGTCATAGATTGTGTCACATTTTCATGCCAAAGTACACATCACACTTTATCCTCTCGGTTTTCTCGGTCTGAAAATATAAACCAGACTTTTCACACCTTTTTTTTTCTTTAAGGTCTGTAATTTTGTGGATGCTTCAGATTTGGTTGGTCCAAATTTTACATTAATGGACACCTTCTATAACGTAGACACAGCGAAACCATATCGGATTCAGGAGTGAAGCTGCTTCCTAATGTGTCTTAATGGGACAGTGCACCGCTTTTCAATTAAATGTCATAATGAAACCGTGCCAACATAAGAAATGTCAATGAAAAGCCATCTGATGATATCGTAGTGCTTTCAAAACAAATCTGCTCTTTTTTTTTTTTTTTTTTTTTTGGAAAACGTTTTTAGTTTGATTCTGCCAGTGTATTTATGCAAGAAGTGCCAGGATTTATCCTTGTGGCTTCCTACATATGCTCAAATCTATTCTGTTGACCTTTTTCTTTTTAAAGTAAGGACAAAAATGTAGTGGTCACTGCGTACGCATTAAGAGTTCAGAATCAGATCTAGCCAAATGCGAAGTGTTTTGCTATAAAGGTGTAAGTTATACATAGACCTAAAGCTTTATGTGCAAATGGATGCTTTTGTGTCAGTCTTGAATGATACATCTGTGTTTTAGGACTCTTAACTCACGAGGCACTTAAGAACAGGTTGTCGACCCTTCCTTTCTTTCTTAAACCCCTGACAGCCGTCTCCTCCCAGAATTCCTTGCTTGCCTTTTGCCATTTGTTAAAAGCATTGTAAGCATTCTGTGCTATAAAAGTCTTTTTGTTTGTTTTTCAACTCCTAATTTTATGTATATTGTACAACCTACAGTGCAAAAATAATTGTGTTATAAAATAGCTTCATTCCATATTAAAACAAAGTACATAATCATTTACTATACAAAAATTGAAATTTCTGCAGTAAGGAAATGCTTCTGGTGCCTTACAAATAAAATCAATCAAATCAATGTAGGAGGTCAGTGTTTTTATTTTGTTGTTTGTATGCTTGTGGGAATTAACATTGCAGTTATGAAGTAATATTTTTCTGACAATGTTTGGAATCTTCCAACAGCCTTGTTGATGAATAATTTCTACGTAAAGTTTTGGTTATTGCACATGTAACACTCGTTAACTAATACAAAATTTCATACTTAATTTTATTGTCATGTTGGATTTTAGGCCATATATATATGTGTGTGTATGTTAGGGGTGACCCCGAATAGTCGAAGATTCGATGCTTCGATAGGAGGAGCCTGATTCGATACCAATCTCACAGTCGAATATTCGCGGGGTGTATGATCATGCCATTTTGGCTTTATGGGGGTGCTCAAATGTCTGGTTTCACATAGAACTACCGGTTTTCTCCCAATAAGTTAATATACAGCCTATTAAAATAATGCTGTAAATAAGAATCTGAAAAGAAAGAAGCTTCAAATAAATATTTTAACATTCGGGAATAAATCCAACCACCCCTATAGATTTAAGTTTCACTTTCCATAATCCGTGACTGACAGAGAAGCATCTTGGTGGCAGGGATTTAAAACTTCACCAAGACTCGAACTGACACAGGCAGAGTGAGATACTGGGGTTTTTTTCCCGATCCGGTAGGGTACAAGTGATTTCAAAACATTTCAGCCGGTTTATATATATCGTGTATATATTATTTATCTCGTATAAGATGCATTTGGTTGAGTTGCAGCACAAACAACAATGCAGAATATTAATAACTATGACTGGTGTAAAATAATGCAAGATACCGACACTGTGCTTTCAAACGTTCAGTCCAGCTTTACTTCTTTTACTGCAGTGCACACATGCATGAGGAGGAGGAGCCTATGCTAATCCACCACAGAGTCCGGAGTGTTTCTTAAAGACGCACTGACCAAATGACAATACATTACATCTCCCCTCCTCAGCAGAAAATATTCCAACATAACTACTACAAATATATATACAGCCATTATGAATGTTAAACATCTGACTGCTATTTTTTTCTTTCTTTTTTCAAACTGCAGATAACATGCAAAACAATCAAATAAAACATAAACAAAAGATTTAGCACACATTATGCGTAAAATTTGCAGTTAATGATGCATGTAACAATAACAATGAACAGTCAAGCATCATCACATCTATCTTGGAAGGAGAGGTTACCAGCACGTCACTTCCACAAGGTGTCTTTACCACACCTTTCCCTAACTATAAGCAGAGCCTGTTTGGAGGCTTCACAATTCTGCCCCGCCTGGTGACATACTGTCCAGCTGGCAGTGTTTGTTTGCCAGATGAAAGCTCTTTAGGCAGTAACTAGAGTGGTCAACAGGTCCATACTCTTCATCACTCAATGTCTCTGATATTTCAGTCCAGTGTTCATTGTCAGACCTGTGACGGGCCTCATTGGCTTTTGCTGTGCTTTTGCGAAGATGCTGAATGTTGCGACGGTACTCCTTACCTCCGCAGTCTACAACATAAGATCTTGGAGCACAATGCTGTCTCACAATGACACCAGGAGACCACTTATGATTTCCAGGATATGGTTGCATCCTTACTTCATTTCCAGGATTCAGAGCAGGTCGAGGACCACTTGCCCTCTTGCGGTCATGGTAGAACCTTTGGATGATTTTACTTTCGTCCAGTCGACGTTTCACTTTAAGAGGGTCATAAGCACTTGATGTGAGCAACTGCCGAGCAGCAGGCAGGTTGTTACGGGGCCGTCTGCCCATTAGCAGCTGCACTGGTGACAGGCCTACTGACTCTATCGGCGTTGTCCTGTAGTCGAGTAGAGCAAGATGTTTGTCTGTTGCCTTGCACCATAGTTTCTTAACAGTCTGAACTGCTCGTTGCGCTTTGCCGTTGGAGTGTGGCGTGTGCGGTGATGACGTTTTGTGTGTGACTCCATAGCTTCGGCAGAAGTCCTTAAATTCCTCTGCGGAATATTGTGGACCGTTGTCCGTTCGAAGAATGGTAGGGATTCCGTGTCTGCTGAATTGAACCTTGAGGGCTTCCACGACGGCACTGCAATGCAGACCTTTCAACTTATCCACCTCAATGAATTTTGAATAGTAATCCACCAACAGAACATAGTGATGACCTTCAAACTCAAATAGATCTGAAGCCACCTCTTCGAACGGAAGTTCTGGAGTTTCTGTGGGCTTGAGCGGTTGTCTGGGTAACCGATTCTGGAAATCAGCACATTTGCTGCAGTTCTTTATCATTTCCTCTATTTCGGCACTCATGACTGGCCAGTATAAGACCTCACGAGCTCTCTGTTTGCTCTTAACTATCCCTAAGTGAGACTGGTGTACAAGCTTCAGCATATCATTTTGCATGGAAGGAGGTACTACTATACGAAGGCCTTTTTAGATGATGCCACCAGCTATGGCAAGCTGACTTCGAGAGTCCCAATACGGTTGGACAACTGTGGCTGCATCGCATCTATGGTTTGGCCACCCTTGCTGTATCATTTGTTGGAGGGCGCTGAGCTCATTTTCCGTGCGCTCTTGGAGCACTGAGTATCTCTGCTCACTAACAGAGACAAAACTGAGCATAGAGATACACTCCAGGCCTTCAATTTCTGACTTTTTCTCTGGTAGTTGTGCTCTAGACAATGTGTCAGGCAGCTCCATGTCTTTCCCTCGCCTGTATCTGACTGTCAGGTCATACCACTGGAGTCGAAGATGCATTCTTTGTATGCGCATGGGGGTTGAGAGGAGTGGCTTCTTATAAATATCTTCCAGAGGCTAGTGGTCATTGTACACCGTGACATGGTTTCCAAAGATGAAATTGTGAAACTTTGTACAGGAGTGAACTATTGAGAGCATCTCCTTCTCAATTTGCGCGTAGCGTGTTTCTGTGTCCATCAGCGATCGTGATAAGGCAACTGGATGATCTTCCTGCAGTAGGACAGCACCCAAGCCGCTGCTGCTGGCATCACAGAAAATTTCGACAGGCTTAGACGGATCAAAGAATTTTAGCACTGGGGACTGTGTGCATAAGTCTTTCAATTTGTCAAAGGCTTGTTGCTTTGCCGGCTGCCATGCATACTCAACATCAGTCTTTAGAAGCTGCCGCAGAGGAGCATCCACCTCACTGAGATTTGGCAAGAACTTTGACAAGTAGGTAACAAAGCCTAGGAAGCGACGGACACCATCCTTGTTTGCTGGCAGTGGCATGGACTTAACAGCTTCGATTTTAGCTGGGTCTGCCTTTAGACCCTCAGCTGTGATTAGGTGTCCCACATATTGCACAGAAGATTGCTTTATGTGGCATTTGTCGAAGTTGAGGCTCAGATTGTAACTTGTGGCTCTCTGAATTACTTTATGGAGGATCGCATCATGCTCCTTCTCTGTGGGTGCTGCTATCAGGATGTCGTCCATAATGCTTATCGCACCACTGATCCCCTCAAGCATTTCATCCATTATTCGCTGAAAAATCTCCGGTGAGCATTTCAAGCCAAAAGGAAGCCTCAGCCACCTGAACCTCCCAATGGGCGTGTTGAAAGTTGTCAACAGAGATGATGCTTCATCCAGTTCTATCTGCAAGAACCCAGATTTCACATCCAGGACTGAGAAGACTTTAGCACCCGGGATTGCGGAGACTACTTCTTCAATGGTGTGCATCGGGTAGTGCTCCCTCTTTATAGCCTTGTTTAAATTACTCGGATCAATGCAAATTCTTATCTTGCTATTCCGAATAGCTGTTACCATTGAACTCACCCACTCAGTCGGTTGGTCGACTTTGGTGATGTATCCCATTTTTACCATCTCTTGCAGTTTCTCTATTATTTTGTTTCTGAGTGCCGCTGGTTGACGTCGGACTGGATGAACTACACCTTTTGCGTTTGGGTCAATTTTAATCGTGTATTTGCCCGGCAAAATTCCCGTAGTATGCGCCAACTGTGGATAATCATCTAGCCCAGCTGGCACATTCTGTGTTTCCATTGCACCACTGGAGCATTTTTCTTAGTTTTTTAGGTTAGTCGGCTGCAATACATCCAGCCGAATGACTAAGCCTAGTGTTTCAGCCGTTTCACCACTCAGCACATTTTCTTGTGAGATATCCACAATCTCAAACTCTGCTATTACAGTAGCACTCTTGTATTTAATTCTAAGATCAACTGCTGCTACTGGTTTCAGCTTGTGGTTAGAGTATGACTGCAGAACTCGATGTGAGTGTTTAAGCTCACCAGTGTGCATAAGTTCCTGATAATTACTCAAAGTCAATGTATTACACTTTGCACCTGTATCAATTCTGAATGGCACTTTCTGTGACAGGATTTCAGTGTCTGCTGTCCATTTGTCACTACTTACTTCCTTTGACTGTGTCAAATTAATGTTGAGAATTTCCTCCTCTATCGTTTCTGATTCCTCCTCAACGCTTACTGTGTTGACGGATCTTTTGCGACATACTGCCACCCAGTGGTTTGGCTTGTGACAGTAGGAACAGACAGAGCCTTTTGCTGGGCATTTTCCTTGATTCCACTTATACCTTTTGGGCCGGTTTACATGCATTTCTTTCTGAACATATTTTGTTTGATTCTTTTGATAGGCTTTTTTGTTTGCCGCTTGGTATTTTGTTTTCACATGCACTGCTCGCACTTGAGACTCCTCTTCCCTGACGATTTGAATCTGCTTCTGTGAAAGTTCGAATTGCTGAGCAATTTCAAGTGCTTTCGGCAGCGTTAAGTCTTCTCCTTTGTCTAACAGTCTTTCTTGGACGCGCTTCTCTCTGACACCCGCAATTATTGCATCGATCAACATGTCTTCTGGATCGGCATACTCACAATCCATTAGTATAAGTCTCAAGTCCTTAACAAAGTGGACAAAACTGTCAGCAGTCCCTTGCTTTCTTTGCTTGAAACGATGTCTGACTATCCTCCTATTCTTTCTCTGCCTTACGTAGCTGGCGAATTTGTCCAGAACTTTGAATGGATCATTTCTCTCACCTTCCGCCCAGCTGAACGTCTTGTAGATTTGCTGGCCTTGTTCGCCGATCCACGTACCCAGCCAGCCTGCACGCTGCTTCGCGGTTAGCTCCGATAGCGGGCCTTCGAAGACAAACGTGACGTGACTTCTAAATCTTTCGAATTCTTGATACAAATCCAGAGCGTCCCAGTCGATTTTTGGGTGTTCGAACTGCGAGGATGCCATATTTCATTACCTGTACTTTGCAGACTTCTGACACCATGTAAAATAATGCACGATACCGACACTGTGCTTTCAAACGTTCAGTGCTGCTTTACTTCTTTTACTGCAGTGCACACACGCATGAGGAGGAGGAGCCTATGCTAATCCCCCACAGAGTCCGGAGTGTTTCTTAAAGACGCACTGACCAAATGACAATACATTACAACTGGGACTGTCATATACATAACTATAATGAGAACACTATTATAATAAAACGCTGAGAACTTTGAGAGTTTAGTTGCTGTGTTTCTGCACGTTGTTGCGTGAAGAACGCGTCCACAAAAGGAGTTCATTCAGAGCCGCGCAGACACGTTCATGTGCATTCGGGGCATTTTGTGCACATAGCCTATGATAGCTTATTAACGTTATGTTGTATAAATAATTAAGCGTATTCTATATGCGATAAATGATGAGGTAAATCCCATTGTAAAACCTGTGCTTGCATTCTGCTGGTCTCTTCACACCGCGGCGCACTCAAAACAGAAATGCAGAACATTAGTAACTACTTGATAATACATACACATTCTAATGAGATCACTATTGTAAAAAAGTGTGAATTCTTAGGGTTTTCGCTGAGGTTTGTACTGTGAACTATCTTTTGGTCAAACCACTTTGTAGTGCCAGGCATCGTTACACATGTTTCCCATGTGTGTTAAACTAATTATGGACTGCGAATGTCTGACTGACTCTTTGCCCCGCACCAAAACAGTCTGAGCGACATCAGTCGAATAGCGGGCAAGTAGTCAAAAGGGGAGGAATAGGGATTTTTGAAAATCCGTAGTCGGGGACAGTCCTTAAATATATATATATAATAGTATAATATTAATTATAAACATATTAGATATATAATATATGATATTCTATATATAATAGTATATATTAATCCAGATATATATATATATATATAGATCAGTGGTGGCAAAAAGTATTAGTCAGCCACCAAGTTGTGTCAAGGCTCCCACTTAAAAAAAAAGGAGAGAGGCCTGTATTTTCAACAGAGGTATACCTCAACTATGAGAGACCAAATGAGAAAAAAAAAAATCCAGAAAAATCACATTGTAAGATTTTTAAAGAATTAATCGGTAAATTCCTCAGTAAAATAAGTATATGGTCACCTACAAACAAGCAATATTTCTGGCCCTCACAGACCTGTAACAACTTCTTTAAAAGACTCCTCTGTCCTCCACTCATTGCCTGTATTAATGGCATCTGTTTGAACACGTTATCAGTATAAAAGACACCTGTCAACAACCTCAAACAGTCACACTCCAAAATCCACCATGGCCAAGACCAAAGAGCTGTCAAAGGACACCAGAAATAAAATAGTAGACCTGTACCAGGCTGGGAAGACTGAATCTGCAAAAGGTAAGCAGCTTAGTGTGAAGAAATCAACTGTGGGATCAATTATTAGAAAATGGAAGACATACAAAACCACTAATAATCTCCCTCGATCTGGGGCTCCAACGCAAGATCTCACCCCGTGGGGTCAAAAAAATCCCAGAACCACACGGGGGGAAACTAGTGAATGACCTGCAGAGACCTGGGACCAAAATAACAAAGGCTACCATCAGTAAAACACTGCGCCGCCAGGTACTCAAATCCTGCAGTGACAGACGTGTCCCCCTGCTTAAGCCAGTACATGTCAAGGCCCATCTGAAGTTTGCTAGAGAGCATTTGGACGATCCAGAAGAGGATTGGGAGAATGGCATATGGTCAGATGAAACCAAAATATAAAACTTTTTGGTAAAAACTCAACTTGTAGTGTTTGGAGGAGGAAGAATGCTGAGTTGCATCCAAAGAACACCATACCTACGTGAAGCATGGGGGTGGAAACATCATGCTTTGGGGCTTTTTCTGCAAAGGGACCAGGACGACTATCCGTGTAAACGAAAGAATGAATGGGGATATGTATCGTGAGATTTTGAGTGAAAACCTCCTTTCATCAGCAAGGGCATTGAAGATGAAATGTGTCTGGGTCTTTCAGCATGACAATGATCACAAACACACCGCCCGGGCAACGAAGGAATCGCTTCGTAAGAAGCATTTCAAGGTCCTGGAGTGACCTAGTCAGTCTCCAGATCTCAACCCCATAGAATATCTTTGGAGGGAGTTGAAAATCCGTCTTGCCCAGCGACAAGCCCCAAAACATTACTGCTCTAGAGGAGATCTGCATGTAGGAATGGGCCAAAATACCAGCAACATTTTGTGAAAACCTTGTGAAGACTTACAGGAAACGTTTGATCTCTGTCATTGCCAGCAAAGGGTATATAAACAAAGTATTGAGATGAAATTTTGTTAGACCAAATACTTATTTTCCACCATAAATTGCAAATAAATTCTTTAAAAATCCTACAATGTGATTTTTCTGGATTTTTTTCCTCATTTTGTCTCTCATAGTTGAGGTATACTATGATGAAAATTACAGGCCTCTCTCATCTTTTTAAGGGGGAGAACTTGCACAATTGTTGGCTGACTAAATACTTTTTTTCCCCCTGTATATATATATATATAAGAATATAGATATAAAGTGGTCATATATATAAATACATATATATATACATATATATATAATATATATATAATTACATATATAAAGTTGTTAATATTAGAAAAACAATTAGACTAAATTAGAAAAAAAACATTTATGCTTAAAATAAACATGACATGTTATTTGTTTCCAATTTCAGAGCAGTATTTTCATCAAGCAAGTTTAAAGGAGTTTAAATGCTTTGTATCATAATTGTGGAAACCATAAATAAGGAGAAATTAATTGCCAGTCATTCTAGCACTGATCAGCATCGCTGAACGATAAACACTCCACAGTGGCTATAACCAGATGTTTCACTAAAGTGACATCCACTGGGTGAAATGTTTGACATTTAACACTTCAGATGAAAACCCCTCTGGATTGTTAATTGCAAAATGACAGTCTTTGGTTCTATGGCAGCCTACAGTTTCATTTACAGAAACAGATGGATTGCTTTTCGTCCTGTTAGGAATCGTGTTTATTTGTGCAATCCAGACATCATGATGTTTTAATCAGGGTGCTGGAGATGCTCAACCTGATTTGGTTTCGTAAGCCGCCGTCTCAGTCGTATCTAAATGTGACGGTGTGATCTGTGGGGTTTTTCCGCGTCTCTCTGGTACACACTCTCACACGCTCCCTCGTGATTGTGGTTTTTGAATGACAGTCTGCCCTTGTCTCTGTGTTTGCTGCTGCTGGGAAGCCACAGAGCGCCTGGCAGCTCTCTCTCTCATATTCTCTCATTCTCTCTCGCTCTCTATCTGTCTCAAACTCTCACAGGATTTCTCTGGATCTGAGCCCAGTGCTTAAATAAATATGAAAGTGCCCTATTTTCTGTCAGAAGGCTGTCAGAAAGGCAGGGTTTTGTTTATTTCGCTTCGCTCTCTCGCGTTTAGCACAATGATTTAATGCTTAAAAGCTGTTGTGATCAATTTACAGAGCGGAATGAGATCAAGCCAGCTTTAAAGATTAAAATGGATCACGATATAAAATAGTTGCAAGCGTACGGGTGAATCTCACAGAGACTGGTTACACGTCCAGGTCATTTACCCCCAAATCAAAGAACAATCAAACAAAAGTCATTAAATGTATATAAACATTCAGTCACTTTATTTTACGGCCCAATTCTCACTATTAACAAACTATTAACTATTACTTTTTCCTTAATAAACTGCTAATTTGCTGCTTATTAATAGTTAGGTAGGTGTTAAGTTTAGGTGTTGGGTAGGATTAGAGATGTAGAATATGATCATGCAGAATATGTGCTGTATAAGTACTAATAAACAGTCAATATGTTAATAATAGGCATGTTAATAAGCAACTAGTTAATAGTGAGAATTGGTCCCTAAGTGCTGCCAAACATTAATTTATATATCAAACCTTATAATAACACTTTATTTTAGAGAACACATTCACTATTACCTATTATTAACATGCATGTTACAAGCATATTGGCTGTTTATTAGTACTTCTAAAGCACATATTAATGCCTTATTCTGCATGATCATATTTTTAGGTCCCTTAATCCTCATACCTAAATTTAAGAACTGCCTTACTAATTATTAATAAGCAGTAATTATGAGCTTATTGTGGGAAAACTGTTAAAAGTGAATATGTTTTCTAATCTAAAATGTGACCATATTCTTGGTACCATAATGCAACTGTAATATGTTTTTTAAAAAAATCGCTTTTTTAAATTATAAAATATTTATCATCTTAAAAGTATTTGTTGCGCTTTTAATTTAGCTGTTGTATACATGGGAAAACACACATACACACACACACACATACATACATATATATATATTAAAAATCCAATTTTGGTTGCTTAAATGTTAAATGCACCTGTTCCCTTTTATGGTTGTGGTGTATTAGTTTTTTGTGTTTAATTCTAATTATTCTGAGTGGTTATTCTCATTAGATTCTCATTATTTTAACAATTAATACCAATTTTATTACAGTATAATTTTAAAATTATTATTTAAATCAGCATTAATTAAAGGCCACTGCATTGTAAAAATATTTTAACAATATATTTTAAGTAGTCTCTAATAAAACAAGCACACATATAAATTGCGTATTTTTATTTAATGTGTGTATATTGTATGTTAAGTGTCATTGGATACAATTATAAATAGTTGGTTAGTAAATATATTGAATCAGATTTTATGTTTTCCATTTTTATTTGAACATTTTTCTGTTGTTTGGTTTTGTCATTTTTGGTAGTTTTTGTTTATATAAATTATAATTGTTAATTTTCAGAATTATCGTTATTTGTAGTACATACGTTTTTTGTCCGTTAGTTTTAGTAATGAAGTAATTAATGTTTTTCATGGTTTTAATTTTAGTTTCAGTTTTATTTATAATACCCCTGATATGTATATGTGTGTTTGTGTGTGTGTGTGTGTGTGTGTTAATGGGGGTTTATCTTAAATCTTAAGAGAATGTTATCGCAGAAAAAAATTGCACACTCCAGTGTTAATGGACCCAAAAATAGATTCTAAATTTTGTGGTAAAATCTAAAAATAACTAAAAACTTTCTTACCTTATTATATTCTTTTATTTTTGGCATGAGATGGACAGGTTGTTGACCTGTTTCATGTGGCGTGCCTGTATAGTGACTCACTTCACATTTTCTGCTGATGTCGGCCGGTTTCCTGTGTCAAGTGTAGAAAGAGAGATGGGCGGAAGGGTGATTATTAAAAGACGAGAGGCCGTTGATTAATCATGATTGACTCACTCTCTCTCTCTCTCTCTCTCTCTCTGTATGTTTACTGCTTGATAATGGAGACACATTCAGTTCTGTGCTGTTCTGGTTTATTCATGTGGCCTGTCAATCCTTCTCTCTCTCGTTCTGTCTTTCTCCATCAGTCTCGTTCACTTTGTTCTATTCCTTCAGGCTTACACCAGACTCATCATCACATTGTTCTTTTTTCCCCACTGTCTGTCTTTTTTCATCCCTTCATTTTTCTCGGCAGTGGCCAGAGCACTCATCTTAAACTTCATTTTTCTTTTTACCCTCTTGTCCTGTGATATCTCTCTCTCTGTCGACTCAGTGCTTGCAGAATTGAACCATGGGAGAGAAGGACTGTCAGACTGTTTTTCTAATCGGTCTCTTTTCTCATCCATCCACTCCTCCTTTTCTCATTCTACCTCTCCTATAAATAGAAAGCACTACTTGGCCGACAGCTCTGAGATTTAAGATCATTTATCTCAGAAAAAATCCTCTAAACAATAGGATCAGGCTGCAAAGAGCAGTGAGACCTTAAAATATACTGGTCTGGAAGCAAATTAATTCCTTGTTGCACACATCTTTCCCACAATGCACTAGAAAAGTAAATTCTATTTTAGGCTTGGTTTTGCTAAGATGCATATTTAGAGGTACACTGCCATTTTTCATGTAGAAATGTTTCAAGGTAAGGCATATAATATAATATAATTTTTCCCAGTATAGCCCTGTTCCTCTCATAAGTTCATACAACATTATACCTCAGATGCAACCTGCTCGAATTGAGATTTCATAAAATCAAAGACTCTATTTGGATAAATACATAGTAGTTAGTTGAACTATGTTTGTGATATTTTTCTGACCTAACAGAAGCAAGACTATCCCTCATCCTGAATGGATAGATGTTAGTTGTGTAACGGGGCGAACGAGACAAGAGATGTGCGGATCCATCTGTAAAGCTTTATTCTTAAACATAGTCAAAACAGACAAGAGTCGGACAATGGCAAACAGGTACTTAGAGGGCAAGACAGAAGAGTGATTCAATAAACAGGCGTAGGTCAATCGACGGCGAACATAATCAAAAGGATGAGCCAGGCGAGTAATCCACAGACAGATAATATTCCAGGCGAGGTGCGAACAGAATCCAAACAACAAGATGAGAGAGAAATCCAAGACGGGCAGGTTATCAGGAACAGACAATCAGGCAAAACTAGAAACAGGACTAGAACTAGGAACTAGACTAAACTCAGACAGGATACTGGCTTCGTAAAGTGCTAGGAGAATGATAAACGCAGACAATACTCAGCGATTAGAGAAGGATTTGAGTGGTTGTTATATAGTGTGTGTGTGTGATTGGCTGCAGGTGAGTCCAATCAGTGCAATGGAGCATGGGAAATGTAGTCCAGGGTGACGTGCAACAGTTTGTGTGGCGTGAGAGTCAATGTAATCAGAAGGTGACCTCTGGTGGCAAGCAGACGGAAGACCACGGACCGGATTCGTGGCAAGTTGGTTGGTTAGAGTACTTTTAAGATAGTGGTGGACAATGGTGCCCATTGTCATATTTAGTAATTTTTTTTATATGAGTTAGTTGTTTAGTTAGTTAGTTGAAATACTTTTTTTATACTTTTTCTGTCATTTAGGGACTTTACTCTTCATGGATGTTTGTTAGTTAGCTAGCTAGCTAGTTAATTAGTTAGTTAGTTAGTCGACCTTTATGATACTTTTCTGTCCTAATAGAAGCTTTATAGTCTCATCCTGAATAATATGTTAGTTGGTTAGTAAGTTGGTTGGACTACTTTTATATCCTTTTAGGAGTTTAACTGCCACTTATCAGGATGTATAGATTTTGGTTGGTTGGTTAGTTAGTTGGTAGATAACTTCTTTTATATAATCTTTACTGCCCCTTGCCCTAGATAGATAGTTGGTTGGCTAGTTAGTTGGACTACTTTTATGACACCTTTTTTGTCTTTTAGGGAATTTAGTACCCCTTGTCCTTGATGGGTAGAAGTTAGTTAATTAGTTAGTTTGATTACTTTTATGTCCTTTACTGATACTTATCCTGGATGGATGGATGGATAGATTTTGGTTGGTTGGTTAGTTAGCTAGTTGGTAGTTAACTACCTTTATGTAATTTTACGAGCTTTACTGCCTCTGGTCCTGGATAAATAGTTAGTTGGCTAGTTAGCTGGACTACTTTTATGATACTTTTCTGTCTTTTAGGGAATTTACTACCCCTCATCCTGGATGGATATGTTAGTTAGTTAGTTAGTTTTGGTTAATTATACTTTTATGTCCTTTACTTGATACTAATCAAGGATGGATAGATTTAGGTTGTTAGTTGGTGGTTAACTAACAGTACTAGCTTTACTGCCTCTTGTCCTAGATAGATAGTTAGTTGGCTAGTGAATTGGACTACTTTTAGGATACTTTTGTCATTTTATGAGCTTTACTGCACCTTAGATGTTAGTTAGTTGATAGTTAACTACTTTTGTGATACTTTTATGTCATTTAGGAGCTTTACTGCACCTTTTCCTAAATAGATTGGACTACTTTTATCATACGTTTACATCCTTTTATGGGCTTTACTGCTCCTTGTCCTGAATAGATGGATGGTTAGTTTGGCTGCTTTTATTATACATTTATATCCTTTTAGGAGCTTGACTGCCTCCTTGTGCTGGATGGATATATATATATATATTAGTTAGTTGGCTAGTTTGTTGGTTGGATGACTTTGTTCATTTACCTCTTCCAGAGTTTGCCAATCGCTACTGTTTGCATTCAGTGTATAAACAATAGCAGTGCGAACATTGTGTTCACAGCACTGTGTTCCACAGAAGAAAGTAAGTTAAAAAAAATTTGCAAAGGCATGAGGACATGATGTGAGAATTTTCATTTGAGGATGAACTCTTACCTAAATCCTAGATCAGTTAGTAGTAGAAACTTCAGTTAGTGAGCTTTCTCTCCTCAGTCACTATCTCTGTCTTGGATGTGTTGATGGAGGAGAATCTGTTATTCCTGGAGAGTGCTTTCATCAGAAATTCTCATTCTTTATTCATTCGTTTACCGCCTCCTCCATCCATCAGGCGTCTGAAGTAGGAAAACACCTCAGGCTACCAGCACAAAACTGCCCTTCTGCCCTTCTCCCTCAGCCGTCCACTGTCAATCTATCCATCCTTTCCTCTCCTGATTTGTCAGTCTTTCCCATATTGTTCTTTCCATCTGCCTCTGTCTGTCTCTGCTTCAACTTTTCAACTCTCTCTCACCTCTCCTCTCTGTTCCTGTTCCTACACCTTTTCTGTCACTTTATCTGAATTGCAATTTAAAAGCCATTCTCAATTCTGGATGGCACACCACCATGGTACACACCATCCCCTGCAACCGCACTAGGTATTTAAGTGAAAATTATGTGATAAATGAACTTTTACGACGTAAAAATGTATGGCTCGTGTAGGGTGTAATGATGGTGGGAGGGGCTTACATGGTTGAATGAGTCCCTAGTGGATGCCTCAACCCTGTCTCTCCGTCCAAACGGTTTCCCGTGAGGTTGTACTTTTGGCTGCCGCCAAACAGCAGTGGCTGGGTGAATGGCATGTGGTCATTGTGTGGTCTGTTTACGCTGCTGGAGCGGTTGTGTCACAGTGTGAAGACACAGTGCTTGGCCAAGTTGAAGGATTCTGCTCGTGTGGTTTAGCCAGTTTTGTACACTTTACATAAAGCTATATAGACACCATGTACCACAGGGGGAAAACTGAATCATGCTAACCACCCTTGATGTCGTGTAGGTCAGTACTGAATATTAAAAATCTTTGAAAAAATATTCTGCTCAATCAGTGGTGTGGTGTGACCAATGTGCATAAACATCCAGGAAAAATCATAAAACAAAAAAATTGTATCACTGTTTCTTAAAGGCATAAACTTTTATTTTGCATAGGGTACCTCCTAACAAAAATGTATAAATTATTATCTCTATAATGGTGTGTGCAGACCAAAAGCGAATTTAATTATTTGCACGATTAGATTGCATACAAAGTCAATGCAAAGACGTGATTGCCGCGAATGCGCAATATACATCTCAATCGCGTCTTCTGCACAAGTAGAACAATTTCAGCTCCAGCTGAAAATTCGCATGACCCGTTGTCACGCATGGCAATCAGTGAAGAGCTTATTGACACGTCCAGTTTGACATGTCCGGTTTTATCAGAAAATGGAGGAGAGCATTATGCAATTTGCGAGAGTGACACAACGGCCTTTCTAATGATGTGTAGTTTGTCAAGATTGATATCAAGGCAAATTGTTTCAGAGTCATATTTTGATTAAAAATTAAGTTTAATTTTTTTACATGCACTAATTAATTACTTACAATAAGACCAGTAATGTGTATTAAAGGTGAAGAAGAAAATGCATGCAATTCAGCTTAATGAAAGCAAATCTAGTCCTTTTTGATTTCATGTTGACTTTAATACAAAGCCATACTGTTTATTTGTGTACTTTAAATCCCAGCAACGGTAATTATATACAGTCACGGTTACATTTATGAATCCCAGGGGAAATTACTTGAAAATAAAATATTTCCTCTGAAACTGTGTCTAGTATTTTTGCAGCCTGACTTGAAGTTTCTATTCCTTCATATTTCAGAATAGCAGTCAGTCAAAAGCAGTGCCCGAGGTTATTTTTTTCCCGTTTGATATTTCTTTACCTGACACTCAGTTATGAGCGTGCCTGAGAGTGTATAAGCGACAGTGCAGCTTATGAATGTTTGCAAAAGACGTCTCAAACTGTCCGAATATCAAATGTGCTTTATAATCCTACACTCAAAGTTTCTCTACATACAATATTTAGTGTGGATATCAGTTAGAACTGGAACAGAAGGCCCTCAAGGGCCCAGCGGAGAACAGGTCACTGGCATGAAAGGGTGTTTAAGTCACAAAAATGGCGTGATTGGGGGGGTGGACGGCAGATAAAAAGAGACTTGAAAAATTACTTGACTGATGATAAACTAGCGAGAAAGAGAAAGGCAAACAATAAACAATATCTTCACTACATTGGTAGTCTTTTCAAATTTGTTGCACTACTAGAGAAGCCTATATTTAATTGTCATGCAGTTCGCTGTCAATATTAATGTGCTAATTTCCTAATTAGTTAAAACTTTGCATCGCACTTACTCATCACTAACTCAGTCACTTGGTTACTCCATAATAAGCAGAAATCCCAAACGTGGCCACCGCGTCGTATTTTCAAGTGTTAGTCGATTGAATTGCCACACTAAGGAAACATTATGATCTGAAATTTCGTTTTACAGCTGCACTGTGGTATAGTACATTCAAGCTTTAGTTTCCTCACAATGTGCGTTAAATGGCTGATGTCGAACGCTCTTGTAATTTTGATTTGCCTCTTTAATGCAAGGCTCCCACCAGATGGAGTTATTTAGCTGGATTGTGATCTGTAATAGCCCATTGCACATACTCACAAACTGTTTTTATGTAATCCATCACTGTTTTAAACAATAAAGGTTAATGCTGGAATCAAACCAAAAGAAAAGTGAATCACTTCAAAAAGGAAAAAATGATGAAGGTCGATAAGGTAGGAGAAAAAGCGAGTGCCAAAAAGAAACATGAATTCTTACATACTCTTTATATATGGTGTGTTTTTCCGGGATACATCAGAGAAGGGTTAATGCTGTCTGTAACAGGCGGCATTCCCAGATGGAAGACTTTTAGCTGATGAACTTAATTGGCATGATATGGGCCGGGCACCATGCCAACTGGCCAGACCCCTCTGCAGCTGCGCATAGAGAGAGAACTTTCATCTCATTTATTTCCAAGATCCTTTCCTTGTCCAATTATGCTTTCAAAAACAACAACAACAAACACTACATTACTGTAAAACCTCTTGAAAGGAATAAGTACTTTTGCTGAAAGTAAAATTTGGTCATCATTTACTCACCCTCATGTTGTTTCAAACCCATATGACAATGTGTTCACATGGTTCTCTTGGTCTGGGCCAAAAAGGAAAATGATACATTTAGTCCTGGTTTGCTTAGCATTCACATTTTAGTTTTTAAACACCAAATCTAAAGATACAAAGCAATAGGTATAAGGATAAGGTATAAGGTATAGTTTGTGAAGAACTTAGTGAACATCCAAAACAATGCAGTTTGCTGGGTTAAAGGCACTCTGTGGTAGTTTAGCTGAGAACTCACAAAGAGCTTATAAAATGTGTAAAGGAGTCAAAACAGTGCCAGGAATTCCTCCGTTGCACACTGAAATCTGCTGTAAGGAGATGGCGGTTCCAACATCTATACCGAACTGTAATGGGCAACATGGCTCTTATGTTTTTGGTTCGTTTAGATTGCTTTTGTCCATGTTGCGTTCATACTTCAGCTGAACTGCATTAGAATTTGTTTAGAAATAAGATGAAACCACACCTTTTCAGGTCTTGTTTTGTGCGCACAGTTGAGATGTCACACTTGTTCAAATAAACCACATTGACTTAGAAATTGCACTAGAGTTTGTTTTAATCAAACTAAACTTGGCAAGTGTGAACATACCCTTACTGTCATGGAACACAAAAGAAGATATTTTGCAGAATGTTAAGTTTTCTCTTTTCCATATATGAAAACAAATGAAGACTATCTGTCATGCCCCAATATGTCTTAAATTACAAGTTTTCCAAAGTAATATGATAAATACATGATTAATAAAGACTCATCTATTTTCTAAATGCATATTATAGTTCTTATTGTGAAAAATGTACTCTGCTTAAAGAGAGAGTTCACCCAAAAATGAAAACTCTGTCAATTATTACTCACTTTCATGCCGTTCCAAACTCGTAAGATACCCGTTCATCTCTGGAACACAAATTAAGATATTTTGATGAATTCCTAGAGCTTTCTGACCCTCCATAAACAGCAACACAACTACCACGTTCAAGGCCCAGAAAGATAAGAACATTGTTAAAATATGCATTGTGGTGCTCTCGTAAACACACATTGAAGACTTGCGTGGAAGAGAAGAAATTGTGGAACAAAGTCGTTATTTTTCTTCTTTTCGCACAAAAAAGTCATTTTAATAGGTTCATAAATTTCGGTGGGAACATCCCTTAAACGCGGGTTTTCCTGTTTAAGCTTGCATTTTCTGTCTCCACTTTTAATTGCAACACCCACATCTCAAAGTCCAGCCCTACAATTTTTCCTTTCGATAACCTGTTTCACTCGCATGTACATCACAATAACAAAGAAAAGTTCTGTCTCTACTTCCGTTTCATCATGACTTTAACCCTCTGGGGTCTGAGGGTGTTTTGGGACCCTGGAGAAGTTTTGACATGCCCTGACATTTGTGCTTTTTTCAGTTGCTAATAAAAATTTTAATGACTAAGTTTAGTAGCACCATAATCAGCACAAACTGGGCTACAATAATATGTGAGCAGCATGTATGTATGTGATTGTGTTTTTCAGAAAACAACGTTTATGCGTGCTTAGTGAAAAACTAAAATTTTAAAGTCACTGAAATAAGGCCATAAAACACATAACGAACATTTGTCACAGGACTATTGAGAAAAGATCTTGAAGTCTAGAATTTGTTCATCAGAATGATGTGAAAATCATCTTGTATACTCACTCACAGAAAATAATATATTGATTTAAATTTAAGACACTTTTTGTGTAAAAAAGAAAAGGAATATGCGAGGGGGCGTGAATGGTCATGTATAATGAGTGATTCACACCTGAGAAGACAAAGGCCTGCATAATGAGCTGCATAATGAGCTGTCAGGTGAGTGACTGAGAGGGAATTGCTACAAGAAATAATGAGGAAAAAGAAATGTATCTATTTTTTTGTTTGTAGTTTATTTAGAATATATAACTATCACATCATTTTGGGAGTGTGTGCATCACATGGTATTAGCTGTGGTCCAGGCTCTTGTGCGGGGCAGGAATCTCAGAGCCTGTGGAACATGTCAACGTCAGTCTCTGGTTTCCATGACCAAGGGGGCTGCTTATTTGCTTTGGCTCTCTTGCACTGTTATTCTCACATCTGAAACAAAAAACCAGCATGCTGTTTACACAAACTACATAATTAACATTATCGTGATGTTCACTGATGCTAGTAATAATTTATCGAAACAAAGAACACAATTAACACATAGCAAACATATTTTACCACGAAATAACTAAATCAAATGAAAGTAACATCTCTAAAATAGTGAATGCACACTTACTCTAAAAATCTGAATGGAGTTGAAAACTGAACGAGTGCCCCTTCCTATGAGAGATGCAGGTGAAGGCAAGAGAGGTGTACTCCCCCAGTTTTACCTTAGTATAGGATGCATACTTCATGAGAAAACAATGCCAATTCTTACATTTTAACACTATCAACCACAAATAATATTACCACATATTCTAGGAATAATACAATTACTATACCGTACACTTACTCAGTAGGATTTTCCAGCAAACTCAAAACATCTTTCTTGTGCAAGATGCCGGTGATGAAGCCACAGTCCTAAACGAAAATGAAACAGTTTCAAACATTTCAGCGTCATTACTCCATAAGACACGGGTATAACACATTCAAAATATTTACACCAGAGCAGATATTCATGAACAGAAGCTTAGTTACATTCATAAACAAGCATGCTTTGCATGTAGGCCTATACAATCCAAAAACTATAGTTATAAACATATATGGCTATATTCATGAACAGAGAATATCCTATCACAGTAAAGTTTTGACTAATCATTCTTACTGACATTAGACTAGTAACATTATAACTCATATTACTTTTATATAATATTTCTGTCTGTTATAGAACATAAAAAAAAAACATCCTGGCATCATGACATTTAGATGCTGTGAATGAAACTTCATAATGTTTCACTTGATTACATTTAGTCAGGAATTATAGTTTGGAGAAAGTCTAACTAGTAAAATGTGTACAAGTTATGTGAAAACTAATACAAGTAGGTTATTAAAAAATACTTACTCATGTTTTTTTCCTGAGGTTATCCAAAGCTTCTTGAGGTGAATTCTGTCTTATTCCTCTCAGCGCGACGCGAACAGTAAAACTCGAGGTCTTGCTTTGTTTGCTGTGATGTGGGTGTTTACACGCAGCGCGCTTCATGTGGATGATTATAGATCAATAGCGCATTAGAGATAATGAAGGGAGACGTGAAAAACTGAAAAACTGAATATTTGCTTTCGATAAGACTTGCTTAGTTTAAAAGTAGACATGTCCAGCTTTCTATAAATATATCTCTCATGTCTCTTTGTCGAGTATTCACTGAGTTTCAGTTCATTTTAACAATGCATATCTAAATGAAGATCATGGAGAACAAGGCGGCAGACAGCACACCCTGTTTGTTTTCTTTATTTTATAAATGCACAAAGTTCTGTTGTTATTATGCGTGTATACAAATAAAAGTAGACCCTTTACAGATTTGATTGATGTATTGCTCTTATCTGTAAGATCAAAACTGAAAGTGTAATTTAAGTTCTTTTCGGTGTTATCAGGAGAAGATGCCTCAAAACGCGTATCCGCGTTAATCGACTTCAGCGGTTAGCTGCTTCACGCCGCATTGACCCACTAATGGATAAAATTAGGGTTATGAATTCTGAGGCCATGAGGGCTAGATACATCTGCTACAATTTTAGGATGTAACTGATTATGTTCAAATCCTGGAGGAGAGCGAATGTTGGCGCAAAGCGACTGAGACTGCAAGCGTTAGTTAAAACGTGTTGTTTTACTACGGCGCGTTGGGGTACGTCCTGTACGTGCTGTTATTGCAGACCAAATTTCGAATCTGGATTGTTTGTGGTTGTGTCCGCAACTTGTGTGTGTTGCCGTTGTTTGCTGCATGCTGTGTCGTGTCCTCAGACTGAAACATGTGGCTATAATAAATCGCATAAATCCTCTTCTCTGCCTGTTAATTCACTTCCCCTATGAGTTTAAGCCGAGCTGTTTTTTAGGCCATTTAAACCACAAAATTCCCTCTGGATTCTCAAAACACGATATCTGGAATTTTTCAGTATTTGCTCGCACTGTCTGGCCCTCAGGCGGAGCGCGTACACTTTCTCTCTTCATCTTTCTTTCCTCTCTCTCATTCTGTTGATTATTTCACGAACCTTGTTTTCCTTCATGAGCTCTTTCCATTCTCTCACACACACACACTACATCTGGTCACAAGAACCTCCGCCTGTGCATTTTACACTTACATAATGCACCAGAGCAAGCCAAAAAGAAAGAGAGATGAGAAATTGGAAAGAGATTGAGTGTCTCTTGACACTTTCATTCAGCAACAGTGTGTTTGGTCACGTAAAATTAAAATGGACCCTATTTACTTTATTAATAAATGTTCCTAGTCATACTGAGCATGTTATTGTAAAGAATAAATGTTTTCTTTCTTCAAAATGTAATAACTTTCTCTGCCTTTAAACAACTTTCACCTAGGCCACACAGGCCATTGGTTTATATTAATTAGCCCGATACTGTATGATAGATTTTGCCTAATGTTGTAAGTACTGTAAATACATTGAGATTTTTTCATTTGATAAACTCCCACCCTTTTTTCCCCTCATTAAATATTATTTTTTTTACTCATATATACATCATATTAAGGAGCTACTGTAAATGGGTTGTGAATGTCATTTTATATTGATTTTAATACACATTGATGTCCGTCCGTTCACTATCATTTGCAGTCTCCAACATGATAGAATATGCAAATATGTCTCCCAATGTCAAAATCTCCTACTCAGATCCATCACACTTTAGGACAGCAAAAGATCAGTCATAATTTATGCCGCCTGTCCTCTACTTCCTGTAACAGCAAGGTTATGCAGCAGCAAGTGGAGATCACTACATGTAGTGCATTTTAGTTCTCCTGGGAAGATTGTATTTACAAATTGGGAAGTCGTAATTATGATATCAGATGCATTCAAATCACTTCTGTCAGGACGACTATCGTTAAAGATGATTGACAATTAGCATACAGTTTGGATTGCCGGTATGGTTCTGTTTTGGGCATAACCCCCCTGGGGTAAACAGAACAGAACCAACATAAATGTTTTGCAGATATCGTTAATGTTAAATAAATTAATGTAAACATTTGAGAAATTAGTCTGATTCAAAGAAGTAATCAGAAGGCCGAGTCCTGACTGAACAAGAGGAGGAGCTGGGGATGGAGGAGGATAATTAGCTATTGAGCAACGTGAAAGCTGGTGATAATTGTGAATTTATCCCACAGACTTTTCTTCTCAGAATACTGAGTTTACAACTCACAATTATGACTTGTTATCTTGCATTTCCAAGGAAAAAGTACAATTGTGAGATAAAAAGTCACGGTTACATGTTTTGTATTCCATGCCAGGAATAATGACTCTACCAGGTAGAGTGATATGTATAACAAAGAGTGTCAAAACATAAAGCAAAGGAGCATTTTTGGATAAAGATCTGTAGTTCATGACACACTTACAGGCGGATGACTGAGGAAAGTCTGTGTCATGTTTGATAGTGCGAGACGCTACTCCGATTCGAGCTGCCACAACAGGTGAAGCCTGAAGTTAATTACTGGAGAGATGGGAGGCCCGGCCACGCTGATGCGCTCGCTAGCAATCGGAGCTTAGTTCAGTTAAAGAATAGACCACATCTATCAGAGCAATCGATACTCACTGACAAAGGTAGTCTCTCTTTTCTTTCATTGTGTGCACGCGTGTGCTCGGTAGGCTAACGTACACTTGTCCGCACACATCTCACTGTAAAAATGCTAGTCATTTAATAATATAAAAATGGCTTTGTGTGTGTATTGTTCATATTATATTAGTGCTGTCAAATGATTAATCGCATCCAAAAATAAAAGTTTTTTGTTTACATAGTATATATGTGTGTACTGTGTATATTTATTATGTATATATAAACAAACACACATGCATGTATATATTTAAGAAAAATGTTACATTTATATATTAAATATATTTATATATAATATAAATATAGGAATATAAATATATACATGTGAATATTTTCAAAATATAAACTGTATGTATGTGTGTATTTATATATATATATACACACACACAATATTACTGTAACAGAAACATTTTAATTTTGGATGCAATTCTCGCGATTAACGTTTGACACACTATATTATATACATTTATAATAAATATTATAATTTATTTATAGATATAAGATATTTTGAAGAATGTAGGTAACCAAAAAGTTAACGGTACCCATTGACTTCCATAGGGATTTTTCATACTGTGGAAGTCAATAGCTACCGGACAACTGTTGGACACCCACCATCTTCACTCATTCTTTGTGTTCACATAAAGCAATAAATTCCATACAGGATTAAAAACAGCTTGAGGGTGAGTAAAGATAACTACATTTTTATTTTTGGTTGTGAAACTATCCATTTCAATATTAATATTATTATATTTATATATAATATGAAAATAAAAGTAAAAACAAATATTGTTTGGGGGGAAATATAGATGAACTAGCATAAAATCAGAAAATCTATCCTATATTATGTTCAACAAGGCAACATCACATGCACTCCTACAATTTTAAATATTTTTAAATAGATATATGTCATTTAACAATAAGATAATTTAAAATTAATTTCTAAATGTTGTTTTTAATTATTTTAAATAATCGTGATTAGCAGTGCAGGTAGGTTGGTGTATTATGATTATTAATTATAGACCTTTATGAGCTGTGAAGTATGCAGTCACCAAAATGGCAAAAAAAAAAGCCTTGTGGTACCATAGTAAAGATGAGATTGTAATAACTCACTTTGTGTTCCATAAAAGAAAAAGTCATACAGGTTTGGAACAGCATGACAGAACAATGATGATAGAATTTTCCTCTGTTTAATAATAAGCAAGCTGCTCATTAATTTACAAGGTTATCATAGGACCACTATGACTCACCAAATAAAGAGAGTATTTATTTGTTATTTCGCTTAATTGTTCAAGGCAGTCAACACTAGGTGCTACACGTTGCTCATTTTTCATTAGCAGACACAGGTGATCGTTTATGCGGCGTGATTGGCAGCTGGAGGCGCGAGCGGCGGGGGTGCGGAATAATTGGAACTTCAATGCCCACAATCCCTATAGACTGCACCCCGCCCTCCTCACAGCCCGCAGCCAATCAGCGGCCGCAAATGTCGCGATTGGTCCGTTGCAGCCTCTGATGTCAAGGGCCAACGTGGGACTTGGACGGTTCGATTGGTTGGAACGGATAAGTCGCCATAGCCAATCGGAGGAGAGCTGGAGAGTGCCCGACAGCCGCCAAGTTTTAAGGTGGTCTGGAGAAAGGTGAGGGGTCTGATTTATCTCGTGTAATTTGCTCTTTTCATATTTAAATAACGTCTTGTATATATAAAACACGCATAAATAAGTAGAGTAAATACAATTAAAGAGGTCCGGTGATATTTCTGTCCTTATTTACCCGCTTATATTTAGGTAAACATAACACGCTTCAGGACACTAAACTTTATTAAGTGGCCTCATCATCTTTTATAAGCTTTTAGAAGTTTCTACTAAAACTATTCATAAAATGTGTCTTGTGTACAGTGCACAATTTTTTTATTATTAAGAGAATTAGTGACATGTAAGGAACATAATCACGTTATTTGGGAATGAATCTCCATTGGCGCTGATTCGGATCAAATGTGAATGTGAATCTAATGCTGAACTTGATTAATTGCTGTAAATGGTGTTCATACTGGTATATTTATGAATTTATACCATGATATGTTTATTGATAGATAGATAGATAATGTGTCAAAATGTCAGAATAACTGTGCACTGGATATTCATGTATAACAATAGCTGTGTTTACACTTACGCAGCTATTGTTATACATGAATATCCAGTTCGTCTTCCCCTGTTTTTCCTGTGATCTTTTGTCAGATCTTGTGTGGAACCTGTTGACCCCTTACCTGGACACCATTATGCAGAAGCCCAACCAGATTATTGTCTCGTCGGTCATTTCCATGATGTCTGTTCGTACTCAGCCTGCTTCATCAGGTATCAGTAAGAGGTTGAAGGAAGAGAGTCATGTGAATAATTACCTGTCTAATCCGCGCAATTAGATAACGGCGATTAGGGCAATCCCTGACCAGAGAGGTGTTGCAGAACAAGAGAAGGATGAGGACGATACTGGTAGTGATGACTGGGTTATTAAAATCAATGAAATTTGCTGATGTGTTTTTCAGACACACTAACAAGTGACGTGAACATGCTCTGGAAAAATCAAGGTTGTAAGTGTTCCAGTCACAACTAAATTTGCCAGTTTATTTCTCAAAGGGCAGATGAATGCTTGTCTGTCAGAGGCGAACGTGCAAATATGGGGTTGGACACACACGGTGCTTTCACAGAATTGCTGGCAAATTGAATCATTCTTCATCTCTCTCGCTCGCTCTCTCTCTTTTCTACATCCCTTATTTTCTGATTTGTTTCTCCCCTGAGGCAAATTTAATTGCTCAGAGGTTGCTCTTTCTAAGCTCAGGAGACTTATTTGTGATTTCAGTCATGCTTGATTGAAGTATGAATTTTGTCTCTGATATTTCTTCCAAAATTCCTTAGGAAAAGTACATTGAGACAACTGTTGACTTACAGTAAGTAAAGTAAATGATAAGCAAGTATTCAAGTAAATGCTCTTAACATATAAAGAATTTGCAAATAAATATATAATTATAATATTCTATTTGTTGAGTAGTATAGATATACTTTAGATGTTGTGTGCAATATAGCTATATATATATAGAGAGGATATATATTTCTAATTTTATATCATTTAAACAGTATAATTAGTAATATTTTATATAATAACATATAGGTTTATGTGTGTAATATATGTGTATTGTAATATAGCAATACAGTTTACATATGTCCTATTTTGTATCATTTTAAACTATAATGTTTTAATGTATAATCAAGATTATATTCTCTAAAATAAATAAACGAATGTAGGTATTATGGCTCAGATAATTAGGTCTTTGAAAAATATGATGAGAAATATTTGAGTGTATATTAAAAGATCTGAGCACAGTTTGAGACATTTGTTGAGATCTGATCTAGAAACGACACGTCAGAGATTACTGTGGTAAGAGGGGTGTTTTTATTTCAGTCAAAAAATATAAGCTAATGTCTCAGTTTGCCCTCTGAGAAAGATATCTAATTCATGTTTATTTTCCCTATAGGTCTGTATGGTGATATGAATCTATCGGCCATTCAATGCAACGACAAGAAATCATGCATCATTGGTTGTACGGATGTATTGGTGTCTATTTCTGTCTCTATCCCTCCGTCTATCTATCCTCTATCTATCTCGCCTGGTCCACCTTAAGTGCAGCTTGAGCAGGCTGTCGTGTTTGTGTTGAAGCCAACAGGCACAATATATTACAGTCCAGGGCTCGCTGCTGAAAAGCCTGCTGGATCTTCCAGTGACCTGCTGTTCTTTCCTGCTTTCCTGTGTGTTTTTTTCTTCCTCTCTAGATTTAGATTAAAAACAAAGCCTGTTCCTCCTTCTCCTTGCCTTTTTAGACCTCAGAAAAGAAGCCCTGTAGTTTTGAGGTACTGTTACAAGGTTGGAAGACTCGAATGGAGATAATGTGTTTGTTTTTGTAGCTTGTTGGGGACATTTGCAGAAGGACGAGACCGGGGATAGCTGGACGTGATTCTTTGGAAGTCCCTGCTCCTCCTGCTCTCCTGATCTGTCGGACTGAGAGCCGGACAGTAACGGAGCGGGACGTCAGGGAATTCTGGGGGGAAATCCAGTCCAAGTGTGAGTAAGGGGATCTGTTTTTGGAAGACCCCCTCGTCGGATGCACTGACAGCCTTCTGCAGCTCGGAAAGAACAGAGCCAGGTTCCCGAGCTCGGTCCGGGGCTCTGTCCCCTGGTGGAGGGGGGACACAGGAGTACGGAGGGTCAGCGCGTTGGCCGTCAAACCAATAGCCGGCATCCCTCCGGTGACCATGTACCCGCAGGGTAGACACCCGGTAAGTGCTACTCTCTCTCGTTCTCCCACATCCTCGACAAATGGGACAGATGAAGCGATTGGGTGTAAGAGAGACGTCTCTTCAGACTTTCAGTTGCACGTACGCATATTCATCTTCTCCCAGGTGTCCTCAAGAGCCAGTTGATAGAAAGTTGTGTGGGAGGAAACAAACACAATGTGTGTCTGTATCAGTTTGTGTAATAAACCTTTCTCAACGCCCCCTCTAATAGATGGCAGTGCGTTTGGGCAAATCTAGAGTGGTTTAGATGTTATATATATATGTGTGTGTGTATGTGGGTGGGGTTGGTTAGGGCTCACTGTGGGAAGTTTATTTGTTATTTGTGACCTGTCTTTGGTTTATTGATGTTTCTAGAATCTGAAGAATCTACTGTACATCGCAGCCTGTTTTAAGTGTGGCTCGGTGTACAAGCCTAAACTTGTTATATACGACAACGCAAGGCATCAGATGTGTTCATGAATGAATGAAAGGTCCCTTGAGACTGATTTAGCGTGCATGTAGTGCACTTGCCCCATAGAATTCTATTGTAAGGGTGAATTTCACAAAAACTGTCAAGAATGAGACATAATTCACCTTAAAATCGGAAGAAGAAAAAATAGGGATATAGATTTGGCATAAAGTACTTTTTAGGACAGTTTTTGCATTTTTCCATGATATTTATTTTTTTCTCCTCATGAGTTTTTCATTCATCTTTAGATTAAAATTTAGAAAGTGCATTTAACCTTCTCCCCACCTTTTTAGACCTCAGCAAAGAGGCCATCGGATGTCTTTATTAAGAAAAGAAAGGTTCTTTAAGAGTTTTTATGAGATTCACCCTTGCGATCATGAAATGTCCAGAATGTGTCATATTTCCCCATAAAATCGAGTTTAAAAAAAAATAAGAAAATAGGTTTTGCAAAAAGAAACTTCGACAATTTTTGCATTTGAGTCAACTGATTTTATTATTATTACTATTATTGTATTTATTATTAATTTTAGAAAACTAAAATACAAGCATAGACTTTGGCGGTATTTTGCATAAAAAAAGGTTAATATATAAATATTTCTTTCATATGGTGTGTGAATTTATGACCTTTATTCAAGTAAAGCTCACCCGTAAGTGCATAACTGTCAATACATTTTTAAAAATGTAACACAAATTTTTATTATACAGATCTTTTTTTAAAATTTTTTTATAAAATATTTGTATTCCGTAAGTTCGTTAAACAAATATACATCATTATGCGCTTCCAGTCAGAGTGATCAAATGTAATTTTATAAAGATATTATAACGAATGAAAAACAAACTCAAAGGAATATTTTACCCTGCATGGCCTGTGAACATGACCTGCACTTAATAAAAAGGTGTGAGAAAGGCTCTGTGTGTAACCAAGCATAAACATGCCTTTTTTGCTCACACCTTTTCTTGTTCTGTAACATTTAACCCCTTAACTGTCATCCCCATTTTTGAAAATTCACAAGAAAGTGCACCATCCAAACTTAAATTATTATAATTCATGAACGCTTTGGAATACAGACCTAAGGTTGGTATCTTTTTAAAGATGACATTATTGCAGAAGTGGAATCATTTCAAAAAATGAAAGTATGCAAAAGTTATCGAAGTTTAAATTTACTATAAAGAAAATGCACTATATTAATTTTATTTTATTTTATATATAATAAATATTTGTTTTTAAATAGTTAAAAATACAAAATTGCTATAAAATTAAAGCCATGTGTCTAAATATGTTGTGTTCCAAATTTGAAGTTGATATTTAAAAAAAAATGTAGGTTCCTATGCGTTTTGTTTAGGCGTTATACCAAAAACAGCCACTGGGTGCCACCCAAACGCCATTGAAAATTTTTAAGCATTTCTGTCACAAATCTATAAATTTTTCTCTCAATATTACGTCTATAACAAAATAGACAAAATGTATTTTGTCAAGATTATAAAAAAATTTGATTCTAAAAGACTGCAATACATTTTGTAATATGACACCCCCACTAAGGGGGAGGAGACCGCTAAAAGATTTTAAAGTACCATTTCTATGGTAACGCAATGTCCGATTTCAAAATGGTTTTCACAGGATACAGTCATTTTTATGGGCTTTTTATGCAAATAGGAGACTGTAGAGAGACGACAGGAAATTACTGAGAGGAGAGAGGGGAGTGGGATCGGCAAAGGACCTCGAGACGGGAATCGAACTCAGGTCGCCGTAAGTGCAGTTGCACTATATGTCGATGCACTGACCACTTTTGCTCATACTTAGTCTTAAAAATAAAACCTCTTTATTTGCATCTATGGTTCAAAAAAGAACCTTCAACATTCATAGAAAGGTTAGTTATAGTCGAAAAATGTTCTTTAGATTATTCAAATGTTCTTCACACTAAAAAATAAAATGGCTCTTTTAAGAAATGTTTACTGTAAGGTTCTTTGGGGAACCAAAAATGGTATTCACGGCATTACTTGCAAACCCCACCCCCCCCCCCCCCCCCACACCCCCGCCCCCCCCCCCCCCCCCCACACACACGTTATTGGAAACCTAAAAACACTTAGAATTCCTTAAGCAATATCATAGCAACTCCCTGGAAACTACCCTAGTATTGCATTTTCTTCAAGCAATGTAAATCTCAATCTCTCAGCAATGTTTTATCAATCAGATTGGCCCATCAGTAGTTTAGTTTGACAATTCAACATCATCCAGTGCAAATCAGAGGTAGCCTGTCGGTGTGAAAACATTGTGTCGGAGTCTGCAGTACCTGCTTATCGAAAGGGTTAAGGCCTGATTTGCAAGATATACTGCATCGGGAGGACTGGTAATTGGTTCCACTGGATTTTTGTGGTTAGTGTTATCTGAAGCAGGGGGATTGGAAGGTGGAATGAGAGAAGGTTTACAGCGCTCCGTGCTTCTGAGCCAAAAACAATAACAATAAAAAAAAGCCGGGCAGGGAAAGCTCATAATCTGCTGCAGCCACACCTTCGGTTTTTGACTGTTACAGGACGCAAACTTCCAAGGTTGATCAAATGCACTTAACACATTGTTTTTAAACGTGAAGATGGAGAGTCTAGATGGTAATGCCAGCGTTCAGTTAACGTTTAAGGGTGAGAAGTCCACAGATGTCATGCGCGAGGTGTGAGAAATGTGAAATCTCTGTTGGACATGACAAGTATAGTTTGAGAACCCGATACAAATAAGAGGCTGTAATATGAGTGTGTGTGAGCGCACGTAGCACATGAGGCATCAGTGTGTTTGTGCTATCGCTAATAGTACCTGTGTTTGCACTGTGTGGATTTATGGGTGTGTTGTGCCAGGATGTGAATATTTATATGGATACTGAGCTCATGGTCTAATGGTGAAGATGGCATATAGAGAAAATCATGTGCAATATAGCTGTATTTAGAGGTATACATTACAATATGTCACATTTCAAATGATTTTTGCTTGTGGTGTTGACGGGCAAGTTACTTGAATGCTGGAAATTTGTGTTGAATGTAGTTTAAGGGTTTTTCATTGCTGCCTAATATTTATGATTACCAGGGACGGTAATTGTGAGGAATGTATTCGGATCCCTTATAACCATTACTTTTCCATTAGCAGTTCTTTTAGTAGGCACTTTTGAGGAAAAAAAATATTTGGAAGAAATAAGTTCTTACTGCATTTACTGCCCTCAGGAGTTTTCAACAGAATGTAATTACTGACATATATTCCATTTCATATTTATTGAATTCTTGCTCAAATGTGTTTATCTTGACCTTTAATGACTTGACATGACGTGACAAAGTAACAGTCCTTGGTACAGTTTGTTTCAACGTGATGAAAGCACTTCAGTAATTGAGTCAGAATAAGTAACTGCTTAATTGTTTATTAAAAGAAATGTCTCAGAAGATTCACTCATTTGGGAATCGGACTACACTTATACTGTATATTTTTGATTTACTGAAAAGAACCACTGCATAAGATGAATTGTTTAGGAATCCGAATAAAACAAGGCACTCTTTATGCTAATTTAGTTTCACTAAAAAGAATTGCTAGCACTTGTTTTGGAATCAGACTACACTGCTTGCCCTACATGTTTTTAATTAATTACTAAGAATCAACTTCAATTCAGATTCATATGTTCGGAAATTGCATTCTTAAAAATAAAGGTTCTTCATGATGCCATAGAAGAACCTTTTTGTCTAAATGGTTGCATAAAGAACCTTTAACATCTGAAGAACCTTTCTGTTTCACAAAAGGTTCTTTGTGGCGAAAGAAGGTTCTTCAGATTATAAAAAGGTAAGAAAGAGATGGTTCTTTAAAGAACCTTTGACTGAATGGTTCTTTGTGGAACCAAAAATGGTTCTTCTATGGCATCGCTTGAAGAACCTTTTGAAAGCACCTTTATTTTTAAGAGTGTGGAGTAGATTTACTCAATCAAACCAGCTCATAAGAGTCATTTCCTAAGAAATTGGGAAACAATAAATTATTTTAAACATTTTAATTCACTAAAAAGAACCAGTTTGTAAGAGTCATGCGTTTGGGAATTAGACTACACTGGTTTAAACTAAATGCTTTTTATTCACTAAAAATAATAATTTTGTAAGACGTATTTGTTCAAGAATCAGACTACATGGGTCACACATTTTGTATTATAATTCCTGGCTCATGATAGTTATTGTTTGAGAATTTAACTGTACTAGTTAAGTGTGTTTGATTCACTAGAAAAATCTATCAATTGGCAAAAAATGCATGTTTCTTGACATAGCTAAAAGTCATGAAAATCATTCCATTCTGGTACTAAAAATGGCACTTAAAAATGGGTCCCACTTTCAAACCCTTAAAGGGTTAGTTCACCCAAAAATGAAAATTAGCTTGTGTTTTACTCACCCTAAAGTCATCCTAGGTCAGGGGTAGGCAAGTTCGGTCCTAGAGAGCCGCAGTCCTGCAGAGTTCAGCTCCAACCCTGAAAACAAAACTCACCTGCCTATAGCCTTAGTAATCCTGAAGACATTGATTAGCTTGTTCAGGTGTGTTTGATTAGGGTTGGAGTTGAACTCTGCAGGACTGCGGCTCCCTAGGACCGAACTTGCCTACCCCTGTCATAGGTGTATATGACTTTCTTCTTTCAGACAAACCCACTCAGAGGATATATTACAGTTCCGGGCTGAGGACGTATGAGGTCAGCTTTGCGCATGAGCCGCTCAGAAGTGACGCACGTGGAAAGGCAGCGGAGGAGATCAAAACAAAACAACGGTCACTAAGTAGACGTACAAAACGAGGATTTGTAAAGAAGAATGTTGAAGGATTTCAATATAGGCCAAGAGGAGACTGGTTTTCCTTTGCTACAGTAAGGAAACTTTGCTTCCTTTGCTCTGTAACAAACGTTGGTTTTCATGAGACTCACTGGCGCATGTGCAGCGCTGAACTCATACGTCATGCTCCCAGAACTGCTTCCCTTTACAACAGTGAGCGCAAGTTACATTAAAGTGATTATTAAGTTTTGAATATGGATATTTTTCTTACAAAAACGCATCGATTCGCTACAGAAAGCCTTTGTTCACCCCCCGGAGCCGTGTGAGGCACTTTTTTTTTTATATAGATGGGCACGTTTTATTTAACTGCTTTTGGACTGAAGCATGCAACACTCACTGAGTGGCATTAAACAGCTTGGAAGATCAAAGACCATTTTTTATATAACTCCGACTGGATTTGTCTGAAAGAAGAAAGTCATATATACCTAGGATGACTTGAGGGTGAGTAATTTATGGGCTAATTTTGTGATTTTTGGGTGAACTAACCCTTTAATCACAGACGATTATAACTGCTTTGATTATTAATTAATGGCAAAGACTTGATTCTCTGTTATTTTTTATACAAAGCATGATTTGTACCATATTCATATATGTTTTTTAGTGTGTTATTGCGTGTATGTGTGTCTGAGAGTGAATGCCAGCTTTCTGTTGCACTGATGTGGTGGCCAAGTGAAAATCGTAGCCAAATTTCTGGCCACAAAATTCACATATGCTCTTTTAATGAGCTAGTTTCAGCTGGTGTGCTCTCCTTTGCTCATTTTTACTTACAGCCGTATTGTTTTAATAAATCTTTTTATTCTGGCCACATTTGGATGTTAAACTTGGTTGCAGGTTTCATATCTTCACACTGTTTTATTATCACTCTTCTGTGTTGGTCAGAAACACATGAGGACCTTCTTTCTTTCTTCCCTTAGGCTCAAACTATTGTTGATTTACTCTGTAAAGCATAAAAGCTGTTTTCTCTGCCTGCCAATCCACAGTTCCTAATCTAGTATTGGATGGCGATTGCTTTTGCTCGGCCTCACAAAGCAAGCTACTCCAGAGCCACATTGTCAGTAAGTCGCCAAGATAGTCCGAGCAGCCATCCGACGTCTAACATTCAGTGGGGTTTAAGATTGGGTAAAAGCCTCAGAAATTATTGGCAAAAATGGAAGGACTTTCTCTCAGATTATTTAATGAGGGTGTGACACCCAGTTCAAGGTACCTGCTAAACCCAAGCATCTCAAACCGGTTGTATCTTAGGAGTTTGTGGAGACAAGGTCTTGCAGGACTGGGCAGGAAGGAAATCTGGGTTTTTAGAGGGCGAGATCACACACACTCACACATTCGCCCAGATCCCCCCCGAGATCACACTGACACTTCTCTTCCTCCCACTCACTGGTGATCCTTATCTATTCATGTGCCTTTTTGCACTAAATATTTCACCAGCGGATGATTATTTAATGGATGTCTCTATCCCAGCCTGTCTGCGAGGATGCGAGCGGGAAAACAGCTCCGCAGCCGTCTCGGAAGCTGACGACGCTCCTCTTTCGACGTGTCTCTCTCTCCTCCTTCAAACCGATTTAAGTCACTGTGTCCAAAATAGCAACTCCATCAGTGATATATAAGATGATCAGAGTGGGCGATTGGGAGAGATTTAATTTCCCACCATTGTTATGGGATCAGCTCGTCTCTCTCTCCCCCTTTGACCTCCCTCAGAAGATAATCTCCAGTAATTCTAGGCTAGCCTGCTGCAGCTTGTCTAAATTGTGATTGACTAGCCGCTGTCCCACATGGCTCGCTGTCTGCCTCGTCCCCCTCCATCCAGATTAACTGGATCAGTTTTGGATTTCAGGATTCCCCCTCCTTCTGTCTGACACACACTGTTGTGTCTAAACAGACGCTCTTACCCAGGTTTCCTCCATGTTTATTTGCATGTGTGAGTTTTGCATGCATGTTTGTACTGTATGTTGCAGTTACAGTCCAACAAATATTTTTTTCTAAACTCATCTAAAGCAATAAACAATGCTTTATCTCTTGATTATATGCAGTGCTAATTACTTTTCCTTATACTTAACATTAGCCGCGTTTCCATTACTGTTCTAATTGTGCAAATTGAAATTGCGAATTGAAAATACGCCCAATGGAAATACGTAAATTTCGCAAAAACTCCCATATATCGCAAAAAAAAAAAATTTACGCTCACATGAGGTGGTTTTTCAGGCAATTCGAAAAAGGAACATTTCACGAAACTGCAATGGAAACAGTTTTTCCACATTTACAGGTCATCTGGCGTACATAAGTCACATTTTTTTTGAACCTTTTTTTTTTTTTTTCATTCTTTAATGTACTATAACCTCCAAGAAACACTTTGTAGGGGGCCGCTCTCAAGTGTAAGGGGCTTTCCTTGCCATTAATGCTCGGATAACCCCTTATTTACACGTAAACGGTCCCTGCATTCTGCGGAGCAGTACAGCTCGACAGAACACGGAGCTGATCGCAGCCACTCTAGTCAATGCTTGTGTTTATAGCCGCACTGTGGCACGTCCCAGAAGTGGCTCTCCGCACTGAATCGCTAAAAAAAAAAACACGCCTACGTCTCCTTTGATTAAAAGTAAGGCTAGTGCAGTGGCTGCAATATACGTAAACCTACCAGCGTCACCATAATTATTTTGGCGTTTTTTTTTAAAATTGTTTTAATCACAAACATGGATGAATGGAAAACTGGTTTTGCGCAAATCTGAAATGGAAACCAAGATATTGTGAAAAACCCATCCTGCACCATTTGTGCTGCAGACATGAATGATACCTCAAATTTTGCAGCTTGTTGAAGCTTCTAAACTGCACAGCAACACCCTAGAAACAGTAGTCAACCCCCTGTTACCCACCTAGAACACCCTATCAGCCACATAACAAGTATCCAAGTGACTGCATAGCAGCAAGTGACCTGGAAACCACTTACAACAACCTAGAAATTGTGTAGCAAAACCTTGGAAACCTAGTGACCTACCTCTCACAGCAACCTAGTAATTGCATAGCATTACCCTGGCAACCTCCCACAAAATCCCAGCAATGGCATAGCAAATTTCTGGCAACCCTCACAACATCTGAGCAACTGCATAGCAATTGCAATTTAAACCCTGGTAACCACTCAGAACACCCTATCAACCTTATAACAACATTCTAGCAACTGCATAGCAAGGCCCTGGCAACTGCTCACAACATTTGAGCAAGTGCATAGCAATACCCTGGTAACCAGCCAAAACATTCTAGTAACCGCATACCAAGATTTTAGCAACTGTACAGCAACACCCTGGCAACCACATAGCCAGTGCCGATTCTAGACTTCTGGGGGCCCTACGCAAAACTGTGTCGGGGGTTATGAACGAATGAATGAAACGCATTTGTCCGTGTTTCACTCAGTCTCGAATCACGCTAGCAGAAAGCACTTGAGAAATGGTGTCTTTTCTGCGGCTCGGTATGCTTGCAACACGTTTTTTTTTAGTCTCGAGCAAGACTGTACGACATTCACATTACATAATTTGACTGATTTTTACGTAGAAAGGGCGACCACATTAAAAGAAATGATCATTCATGTTTTCATAACCACTGATAAAACAAATTAAATCATCTTTGAGAGCAAGGGGGCCCCCTGGTGTTTCGGGGGCCTTCGCAGCTTGCGTATTTTGCGTATAGGGAGGATCGGCTCTGCACATAGCAATGCCCTGGCAGCCATCCACAACACTCTGGCTTCATGGTAGCAGGATTTGCACTGAAAACTGCACACTTCCTTAGAAAATGTAAAAATCTAATGTTAAAATTTGTGTTAAGTCAATTCAGAGAATTGTTTCTAAACACGTAATTGTTAGAAATGCTTTGCTGAAACATGTTACAAAGACTGTGAACTATGTAGTACTGAATAGTGGAGATAGACCGTTAAACAGTTTTTCACCAATTCTGTATTCAGGATTTTTTGGGCGGGGCTAAAACAGTGACTCAATGACGCAATGGAGCCACCGAGCATGGCCCCTCTCCTAACACTATAATGGTGCTTTTCCACTGCGTGGTATGACTCGGCTCGGCACGGCTCAGTACGGTACGGTACGGCACGGCTCGGTTTGCGTTTCCACTGCAGTTCAGTACCGCTTTAGAGTGGGCGGGATTATTCACATGTCTTTATAGTTGCGCCGCCTCTACTACCACGACTGCTAAAAAACGTTTTCATTCCGCGTCGTCTCATCAAGCTCTCGCTGGATCCGCTCCACTGCTATCAACGAGAGGAATGTTTGTACTTCCTCAACAGACCACGAAACAGTCATTATTTTGTTGTTTAAAAAAAGGTGTGCTCATTCAAAACATTTGCGTTCGATCCATCGCTGGCTGTGCTGATTTAAATCTAGCGGTCCTTTTTGTGTCGCAAGTTCAGTGATGCAGGTAGTGACGATTCTCTCCGGCCAATCCGTGATCAGCAGAGTTTACACGTCATGTTTTGGTAATGGTACGGTTCACTTGGAACCTCAACCGAAGTGGTAATAAAAAAAGTACCAGGTACCAGGTACCATACCAAGTGGAAAACCCCCCAAAAGTGAACCAAACCGTACCGTACCGTACCATGCAGTGGAAAAGCACCATTAAGATGTGTGGGATTTGAAACAGCGCTGCGCAGGACCAATCAATATGTGTGACATCAACAGTGACAGTGACGAGCTTTAGAGCCAGGATTATCCTTATGAGGTTTGATACACGATTGTTCTGCGCAGCGCTGCTTTATGTCGAACACACCTAATGACTAGAGGGCATTAACATCAGTGGTTTGCCTGTTCAATCGCGAATTACCATTAGTTACAACAGCCAGTATTGCCACGTCTGCGGTTTTCCCGCGGAATTGGACTACTTTAACACGGTTGCCGCGGGTTGTTTTTCATGTCCACAGGTTGAAGCGAACCCAGTAACGTGACTCCATTCAGAATGCGAATGTAACGGAGGAAACCCTACCGAATAGGGATGGGAGTATCAATCCGAGGGATCGACTATTCGATAATGAGCGATGTATAGAAGGTTATCGATACTCAAACATTAAAATATCGATCACTAAGGTGGGTTATACCACGTGATTTGTTTATTTAACCCAAATGCATTGATTTGGACGAATAAACCTAGGGTTAGTAACTAATGATGTAGGATAGACTATTTTCCTGCTCATATGAAACACAAGCAAAGTTGCCAAAACATAACCAATCCTCACAGAGAGTGTTCCGCATTCTGACAGTGATTTAAAACAGTGCTTGCACTTTCCCAAAAGTATCATAAGTTAGGAAAGACATTCAAAGCTTTTGGGAACGGCAGCCCTCGAACAATTGTTATCAGGGAAGAAGGACAGAAAAAATAACATAAATGTTTGAGTTATTTCACAGTAAACAAATTGAAATTGTAGCCTACATTGTTTGTGCAATTACATTTATTTAAATCGAACGTTAAAAGTTAATATATTATGTTCTATTCTGTAATGTTAATATAAATGATACACTGTCAAAAAAAGGTTGCATTTTATGCACGCAACAACCGGTCACTGGCAGTCCCTTATGAAAATGAACCATGGTTTTAATAAAGTGACCGTAGTTGAACTGTAGTATTTGTAGATTCGAATCATGTGTAAACAAAAAACATATTTGAACCATGTGTAAACAAAAATATAACCTAATAAGTTACAATTAAGGCGTATTGAATGTTAAAATGCGTTTTAAACAAAGTTAAGTGGTTATCATTACCCATTTCATAATTTAAAAGTTTAGTTCAGAAGTATCGTATCGATATCGACGATACTGCCTTGAAAAATATCGGTATTGTATCGAAAACAAAATAAGTGGTATTGCCCATCCCTACTGCCGAATGCAATTTTTACCGGGGAACCCCCCTTGGAACACGATTGGGCTAGTTTTGAGTAGCAATTGGGCGGGTGTTGTTGTGAAAACCTAGCAACCCTGACTACAGCCTACCTACAGTTTGCTAGCTAGCTATGCCTTTGTCACGTAAATGCATAATACCTGGTTGCATAATTTTCAAAACAGCTCAGTCTCCTTGTTTAAATTAAGCTGCTAGAAGGAGCATCCATTCAGGTTGTAGAAGTATTTGAAAGCTGAGAGAGACGGCAGCTTTCCCACGAGTGGGCGTGGTTTCAGCGCCGCCAGCATTTGAGAGCAGAAAATACTTTTTTTTTTTTTTTCAAGATTTTGATACCTTATTTTATTATTTTTTTTATCATTCAAATTTGGCTGGTTGCTTAATAACACATTTTTCTGTGGTGTGACAAACTCAGAAGAACACGCATTTAATATTGCTTTACATGGCCCTTTGAATTCTGGAATTGTTCTGTGGCTACACAATATTTTTATGAGATGTTTCCTAGTTGTATATTTTTGTGTTGTTGTGGAAATGTACCATGATCTTGTGAGTGCTGGCCCTGTGTGGTGTGTGCTGCTTTCAGGGAAAGTTACTGTATACACACACACACACACACACACACAGTGTTTGAATGAATGAGGAGGGTCAGTAGGGACATGATGACTGCCCCCCTCTATCCACAAACAAACACGGCAATGTGTGCACTGAACTCATCCAGTCAGCTGTGCGCCTGCTGCTTAATTACTCGAAAGCTCACAGAGTGTCTGACCTCCACCGTTAGCCTAATTGAAATTTAATTGAATTTCGCTTGTCTAGACTAATTAAGCTCCTACTGAAACCGCCAATCTACAGCCAGTCGCTGGACACCGAGCTTCAGAGAGAAAACTAGAAGCCCGGAGGAGCGCAGGACAAAGGCGGCCATTTTAGGAAGCAGCTGACATAATGGGAAACGTGTTTAAAAATAGCAAAGGAAAGGACTTGGGTCTTAATGAGGAGGAGAGGTAGATATGAATACAGTTGGATCAGATTAGAGCACGCAGGCTCATAGATGAGCCCATTTGAAATTTGTGGGTATGGTAAAATGCATCAGCAGAAATTAAAGAACCACACTCTTGTTTCAATAATCTCTTTGATTGATTCATTACTATTTTTGATTCACTAAAAATAACCACTCAGAAGAATCATTCATTCATTCAGGAATCAAACTAAACTCTTTAGCTGTTTCCAAAATTGTTTACTAAGTAGGTATACTACTTTTGAATAAGAACGAACTTTGTGACTGTTAAAAAACTATATTCTATGTAGTATGAATGTGTGTAATTTAAGGCAAATTTGGATGTCCTACATCTAACATGTTGTCATTAGCTAGGTTCCCATCCAAATGTGAGGCAAATCTTTTCAAAGTTTGCAAAAATAGAAAAAAAAAAAAATTTTTCAGAATTAGGTGTGTTTCCATCAGGTTGTTCGAGCGGTGGTATTGGTAACTAAATAAAATAAAATAAAAATACGGAAAGGCACCATCAGCGGAAACAGCCAATTAGTCACTTGAGTTTAATGTTCGCTACGCCAGAATTTATTCTGCAAATGCATTTCCATTATTCGCATTAACTCTTTTTTCGCAAACCACTAAAGCGAGTGTAAAAACGTATTTGCGACCGAAAGGATTTTTTTTTTTAATTCAGCATTTAGATCACTCGTTTTTGATGCAATACTTCAAAATGCACATAAAAACAGGGTGATGGAAACAACAGCTGCTGTGATGTGACTCTCTCTCTCTCTGGTTTACACTAAATTGGTTTAACACTATTACAGATCTGGTGCACTGTATAGTTGATTCACACAAAAAAAAACTAGCACATAAGAGTCATTCTTTCAGGCAATTAGACTACAGTACATTGGTCAGACAGTATGTCATTGATTCGCTATGAAGATCTGGCTCATAGGATTCATTGCTCAACCATCAGACGACACTTGCTGTGGAGTTCATGATGACACTAGTCTATCAGTCATTTTTATATATATATTCTAATAATTCATTGTTATCTTCTTATAATATCATCTTATTATTCATTTTTATTATAGTTTGTGGTTTGCCAAGGAAATGTGTGTTCTGTAATTATTAATAAAGTAGAACTCATTGTGCTGGGAATGTATAGAAGTTTTGGAGTGACTACAATATAATTTTGAATTTCTGGTACAGTTTCCATGAAATGCTCATAGCTGCTTATTTAATTCCTGAGATTGGGAATCGCATTTGTGTCTACCTAGAGTTAGGGTTAAATCTTGTGAGAGCGTTTTGCAAAACGAGGGTTACCACGACCCTGTAGAAGTGCTGCTGTTATTAAATTTTCTCTCCTCCCTCACCAAAAATGCATGTAGTGTTTGTAGTGAGGCCAAGGGCAAAGATAATGCAGTGGGAGCACTTTTTCAATTTTATTTCAATGAGTCACTTTTGGTAAATTAATTTAAGCAGTCCAATCTTCCAGCACAGACCGATGGCTGTTTACTGATTAATAAGCCATCTCTTTCTCTCTCTCTCTCTCTCCTCAGGTGCCTCTGCAGCCTGGACAGTCATTCAAGTTCACGGTGCTGGAGACTCTGGACCGCATTAAAGAGGAGTTCCAGTTCCTTCAGGCTCAGTACCACAGGTCAGACCATATGAGCTGATTTACTCCCAGTATGTGAAACACATTTGATTATTTATGAATCTCTTCCAACAGGCTAATAACCAGCTGGATGTGTATTGAATTAATGCCACTGTCAACATTTTCATGTTATCCATGGAAATCTGCATTCAGAATTAGTGAGAAATGACTAAAAGTGGTGATGCTGCTAGCTTAACCATATTTTCAGTGTTGCTTTTACAATAACAAGATATTTCTCCCAACAAGTGGCAAATTTAATATAATGTTGTTTGCATGTGTAACTTTACAGCTGAGCGAACTGAAACAACAATCAAATAAGCTCTGCTGAACTGTCATGTTACACTGTAAATTGCATTGGAGAAGTTTAATTCATTTAAGTGATTGAGTTTGTGTTGGTTCCTTTAACTGAATCAATTTGTGCTGATTCCATTAAGTGAATCAGTTTGTTCCGATTCCTTCATTTGAATGGTTTGTTCTGATTCATTTAAGTGAATCAATTCATTCTTGTTCATTTAAGTGAATTGGTTTGCACTAATTCCTTTAAAGGGGTCATGTGATGCGATTTCAAGTTTTCCTTTCTCTTTGGAGTGAGTAGATAAGATCCCTAAAGTTGCAAAGACTAAAGTCTCAAACCCAAAGAGATATTCTTTATAAAAGTTAAGACTCGCCAATGCCCTCCTAAAACTCCTCGTTCTAACACGCCCCCACATGTCTACGTCACGATGTGGGAAGATTTGCATAACGCCGCCCAAATGTTCACGCAAAGAAAGAAGGCGTAACTTTTATTCTGGCTGTAGTATTGTTGCTGCCGCCGCCGCCATGTTGTGAAGACGCTGTGTGTTTCGTTGTGAAAGGGAAACTACTTTGTTTGGTCTTCCAAAAGAGGACACAACTAGAAATCAGTGGTTAAGTTGTATTTACAACACTGTTCCAGAACAGTCCAACTCAAATAACCAGATGTATGCAGTGCATTTTATGGAAGACTGTTTCCTGATCCTGGTAGAGTAAACAACAATGCCGGCTGTTCTGACTCAAAGCCTGTAAGTTACATTTCATATTGAAAGGATTTGCCCTTATGGGGGGGTTTTTTTTTTTGTTTTTTTTTTTCAAACGCGAGTTTGAGCACTGTAGAGTAGCGCTTGTTGTTTGTCGTTTCTCCGATCACAATGCAGACATGGTTTTATGTTTACGCGGCACGATGCAACGCAACGCGTAAAAAGACAGTATAAGTCATTATAATCCGTAATTATGTCCCCACTGGAAGCAACAAATGCCTCGTTTGTAATGGGTTTTCATGTTTTTGAATCGTCGCTCCGGGAAACGGCATCACAGTATGGTAGGGCGTAACATTTCCGTCACACGCTTAGTATTTTCCGCAACACAACTCCCTTAGATAGCTGGCCAACTACAGCACACCTCACTTTTTCAGACTGATGAGCTTTGTAAAAATCGACGCGTTTCAGAAAGGCAGGGCATAGAGGAGCAACAATAATGTACAGTATGTGGAAAATAATGTGTTTTTAACCTTAAACCGCATAAACACATTTCATTACACCAAATACACAAAATAATGTTCTTTTTAGCAACATCATATGACCCCTGTGAATTGGACCATTTTGATTCTTTCAAGTGAATCAGTTTGGATTGATTCCTGTAAGTGAATTGGTTTGCTCTGATTCATTTAAATGAATTGATTAATTCTTATTAATTTGAATTATTGGTTTGTTTTAAGTGAACTAGATTATTCTGATTCATTTAAGTCAATCAGTTTGTTTTGATTATTGTAAGTAAACTAGTTTGTTCTGATTTATTTAATTTAATTGATTTATTCTTATTTACTGAAGTGTATAGGTTTGTTATGATTAATTAAAATTAACTGGTTATTCTGATTCCTCTAAGCGAGTTCGATCATTTTGATTCTTTTAAGTAAATCAGATTGTTTTGATTTCTTTAAGTGAATTCATTTATTCTGATTCATTACATTTAATTTATTCAATTTTTATTACTTTAAGGGAATCAGACTTTTCAGACTCGGTTTCTGATACACTGACAAGTCATTCGCATCTTTTGTACAAGTCATATTTTTCTACTGTGTTTTTCATTCATATTTTTCTGCCGTGTTTTCACAGTCTCAAAATAGAGTGTGAGAAGCTGGCCAGCGAGAAGACAGAGATGCAGCGCCACTATATCATGGTGAGCTTTTCAACCCTCATATTGTCAGATCTGCCATACGCTCCAGTAAATACTGCATAAAAGCCCGTCTGTGTTTAAAAGGAGAGATTGCGTTTGATTTCATGTTACAGGCTGTTTGGTTAACCTGAGGATACATCAGCGGGATTACGATAGGGGTTGAGGGAGATGAAAAAGTGAGAGGGAGAAGGAAGGCGATATGCAAGAGGAGGATGGAATGATGAGAGAAAAGAGGTAGAAACAGAGAAACAAAGATCACAAGCACAGACATGTAAATAATGAGAGGGAACAAGGATTCAGTGCTTACAGAAAGCAGATAAACCAGAAGACTATATTTAGCCTGCTAGACCTACCATGTACGCTAAGACTTGTTTCAGCAGCCTTCCCCTTTATTTTCAAGCATTTATAGTTTACCACATTTCTCTGTCTATGCTCTTTGACGACTAGACAGGACTGCGTGTTCTTCTCGTCTCTCTTTTGTGAATGATTTATTTGTTGATGGGCATGAAATAGTTTTCAGAGCTCATTTGCGATGGTGTGTTAGCCTCCTAGCTAACAAAAACAACAGAGACAGTGAATTGGATGATATTCAAGTGTTAAAAGCTTTGTTCGGTGCCGTGGTTCAGTGGTTGGCACACACACTCCTGATATTTTGAGCAATGCTGAAGGTCTTGTCATCTCTTCCTCCACTATCTATCCAATAAAGCAAAACACCCCCATGGTTAATTTTAAAACACGTTGAGGTTGTGGCCTTGTATTAATATGTCGAGACATGATACAGATTCAGAAGAAGCAGATTCAAATCTGGCCTTCGACATGTCAAAATCTCATCATTCATCATCATCACAATTATTCATCATCGTCTTTACATAAAATCGTTCAATGAAACAAGAATCTTACAAAGACATTTAAACAAACAAAAAATGTCAAACCTAATATATAGTGTCCATATGAGAGATTCAGGTTCGAATATGGCTTGCAACACACCCTGATCCCATTTCATCGCTCCTTAAAAATGATCAATAAAGCGAAAATAAATCCCTTTAGTTAATTTATTTTTTAGTCATTCTTTCATTCGTATATATTTTATCATATTAGTATTTTCTTATTACTTTTAATTTAAGGAAGACTACTACTAATACTTAAAACCATATGGATTAATAATATAAATGCCAGATTGATTAATAATATAAGATTATAAACGAACAAGGCTGTTGCTAAAAATTATCCCACCAAAATCCATTGAATCAAAATGTAGTTGTGTTTTTGATTTCATATATTATACATATTTTATGTAGTTTAATAATTAATACTTAATGGTAAGTCCATTTTAAGGACTAAATATAATATTGTCAATTATCTTTATGAATAATATATGTAATTGTGATATTAATAGATAAACAACAAAGCTATGGCTCATAGATAAATAGATATATATACAGTGGGGAAAAAAAGTATTTAGTCAGCCAACCAATTGTGCAAGTTCTCCCACTTAAAATGATGAGAGAGGCCTGTAATTTTCATCATAGGTTTACCTCAATTATGAGAGACAAAATGAGAAAAGAAATCCAGAAAATCACATTGTAGGAGTTTTAAAGAATTTATTTGCAAATTATGGTGTAAAATAAGTATTTGGTCAATAACAATATTTCATCTCAATACTTTGTTATATACCCTTTGTTGGCAATGACAGAGGTCAAACTTTTTCTGTAAGTCTTCACAAGGTTTTTCACACACTGTTGCTGGTATTTTGGCCCATTCCTCCATGCAGATCTCCTCTAGAGCAGTAATGTTTTGGGGCTGTCGCTGGGCAACACGGATTTTCAACTCCCTCCAAAGATTTTCTATGGGGTTGAAATCTCAAGACTGGCTAGGCCACTCCAGGACCTAGAAATGCTTCTTACGAAGCCACTCCTTCATTGACCGGGCGGTGTGTTTGGGATCATTGTCATGCTGAAAGACCAGCCACGTTTCATCTTCAATGCCCTTTCTGATGGAAGGAGGTTTTCACTCAAATTCTCACGATACATGGCCCCATTCATTCGTTCGTTTACACGATCAGTCGTCTGGTCCCTTTGCAGAAAAACAGCCCCAAAGCATGATGTTTCCACCCCCATGCTTCACAGTAGGTATGGTGTTCTTTGGATGCAACTCAGCATTCTTTCTCCTCCAAACACGAGTTGAGTTTTTACCAAAAAGTTATACTTTGGTTTCATCTGACCATATGACATACTCCCAATCCTCTTCTGGATCATCCAAATGCTCTCTAGCAAACTTCAGACGGGCCTGGACATGTTCTGGCTTAAGCAGGGGGACACGTCTGTCACTGCAGGATTTGAGTACCTGGCGGCGCAGTGTGTTACGGATGGTAGCCTTTGTTACTTTGGTCCAGCTCTCTGCAGGTCATTCACTAGGTCCCACCGTGTGGTTCTGGGATTTTTGCTCATAGTTCTTGTGATAATTTTGACCCCACGGGTGAGATCTTGCGTGGAGCCCCAGATCGAGGGAGATCAGTGGTCTTGTATGTCTTCCATTTTTCTAATAATTGCTCCCACAGTTGATTTTTTCACTCCAAGCTGCTTACCTATTGCAGATTCATCTTCCCAACCTGTGCAGGTCTACAATTTTGTTTCTGTGTCCTTTGACAGCTCTTTGGTCTTGGCCATTGAGGTTGTGGACAGGTGTCTTTTATACTGATAACGAGTCAAACAGATGCCATTAATACAGGTAACGAGTGAGGACAGAGGAGCCTCTTAAAGAAGAAGTTAATAAATCTTGCTTGTTTGTAGGTGACTAAATACTTATTTTACTGAGGAATTTATCAATTAATTCTTTAAAAATCCTACAACGTGATTTTCTGGATTTTTTTTTCTCATTGTCTCTCATAGTTGAGGTATACCTATTATGAAAATTACAAGCCTCTCTCATCTTTTTAAGTTGGAGAACTTGCACAATTTGTGGCTACTAAATACTTTTTTGGGGGGGGGGCCCAAAAAAAAAAAAAAAAAAAAAAAAAAAAAACCAAAAAAAAGAAAAAAAAAAAAAAAAAAAAAAAAGAAAAAGGAAAAAAAAAAAAAAAAAAAAAAAAAAAAAAAAAAAAAAAAAAAAAAAAAAAAAAAAAAAAAAAAAAAAAAAAAAAAAAAAAAAAAAAAAAAAAAAAAAAAAAAAAAAAAAAAAAAAAAAAAAAAAAAAAAAAAAAAAAAAAAAAAAAAAAAAAAAAAAAAAAAAAAAAAAAAAAAAAAAAAAAAAAAAAAAAAAAAAAAAAAAAAAAAAAAAAAACTGTAGATTTTGTTGATGGATGATGACAGATACTAGAACGATAATTGTATGGACGAATGGAATACATTTCTTGTCACTATCAGCTATCCAATTAAACAAAAAATATTTTAAAAATGGTCCTATAAGCTCAATTATGTGCTAAACTATACATGCAACTTTCAACTATATGCTAAACTATGCCGCTGATTTGGAAGACAGAGGTTCGAATCCGCCTCAATGTCATTAATTTTGAAATCTTAAATCCTGATTGTGGATTGCAGTATGTGTGTGTGTGTCCTGATGTGCCATCATGATCTAGCCTTTAATAAGCGCCCATCTACATGGTCACTGTGTGACCGCTGTATGTAATCCAGACCCCGGGGCAGCTGAGGATGGAAAGATGGAACAAACAAGGGGGCTAATGCGCTGCTTTTGCAGTAACACCCCCGCTCCAACTCATCTGTCTGATACTCTGCTCGCCTCCGAACATTACTGTCACAGATTGCCCTCGTGCCAGAGAGAGAGAACATAAGGAGAGATCAGCGGCAAAGACGAACGATGAGAGTGAGTGAGTGAGTGAGAGAGAGCGGTGATTGAAACGCAGCAGTAAAAAAGAAGAAAGAAGAGGGGAAGATAAAGGCCGATAGCGAAGATGAAGAGCAGAAGAACTGACAGAGTGAGAGAGACTGTATAAAGACGCAGCGGGAGACAGTAAGATGACGAAAAGATGAGGGCAGAGAAATAAAAACACAAGAAGGAGATGAAGAGAAGGAGGAGAAGGGGAAAACCAGGAAGGCAGAAAGGATAAGACACATTTGAAAACGATTACTCCTTAGTAAGCTAAACGTTTGAGTGCTGCCGTGTGAGTGAAAATAAGAGAGAGAAAACACTAATGGATTGCTCCTGTTTTAAGAGATTTTGAAACTTGTTGCTGCCCTGTGATGGAAAACTAACTGATATTTCCAAACCAAACAAATCAAATTATAAAGCAAACAGCAGTAGGGCTGCAATACATTCATTTACTTTCAGGTTTAACTCACATTTAAAGCTACGGTACACAATTTCAGCTCCAGTAACGGCACCAAAGGTAATTGCAAAAATCATTTTCAAAACAATTTTCAACAAACATAAAAAAGAAGCATGCACGTCGCTGGCAGGTTGCTCAAATGGAGTGGGAAAAAAACGTTCTGAAATATCTTTAATTTACTCCGTTTAATACTTTTAACGCTACGGTAAAGCAACAGCAGGCTTACACAATTTCTGCTCTATTAGTGGCATCAAAGCTAATTGTACAAAATATAAATAAATAAAAACAAAAGAAAATTAAATACATTTTTTAAAAGTTTTTGAAAAATCATCTTTAAATTACTTGCAGTTTCACTTTTAACTCGCATTTAAAGCTACAGTACACAATTTCGAAAATAATTCAAAATAATTTTCAAAACAATTTTAAAACATCTTTCACTTGCGTGTTTCACTTAACTTTCCAAAACATTCGTAAAGGGCCAAAACATTCTTGTCTAGCTACACAAGCTTGATTTCAGTGCCATGAGTTTCTGTTTACAGACATTCACCTAATGTATCCATGATGATATGTTGGTCAAAACAACTCGGAGGAACATTTTATTGCTCAGAGTTGCTCTTTTATAGCTCATGAAACGGTTCTAATTTTTTGTAGGCCGACTTAGTGTCTGCTCAGATGTTTCCTGTAACTCTGTGAGGCAATTGTTGACATGCTGTGAGAGTATAGAGCTATAAAATGAATGCACATTACAAAGCTCAGATAATTTTGATGAGATCACAGGTTTCACAATATACCTGTTTTGATGATAACTATATTAAAAAAATTAAATATCACTATCATGTTAATACTACACACTTAATATAACGTTGCAAATAATCCAGCATTGACACTCCAACACAGTAGGTGGCGGTATTGCATTTTTACTTTCTAATGCACTGCAAACATGCTAGATGGAAATAAAAAAACAAGCCCCTCCAGTTCAAATAAGTTGAACTTTTAAAACAGTTTAAAACCTGTTTTTTTTTTCTGTTCCACTGTCCTGAAACTCACGTTTTTAAATGCAAAAACACATTCGGTGAACTAGCTGTTGCCACCCATCCTAAAATGGAAAAAAATTACTTTGGCCACAGTAATCATGTAGTGAAAATCTAGTATTGTGACAGCGCCAGTTGAGTTTTTTTCTAAACTCTGAGAATACCAGATATGAGAGCAAATGGGAGATATTATTATTGTGTTGCTGTAATTTTTGTTTGCATTACAGTTTCGATAGTGTTTCTTTTCAGAAATGTATTATGCTCCTCATACTTATTAACTAATTATTTAAGGTTTTATTCAGTTTGAAATTCAATTTGATAAAATGGCATTCTGCAATGTGTTTCATCTATAATTGCACTGATATGAATTGGCAGTCTATTAATCACAGCTCTGGTTTTGTGTGGCTGATAACGCACTTACGATTTTCTCCCGTCTGTCAGGAAACTTGCCAGGTAACTCGTAATTCAGTCTCGGATTCAAGAACAGCCGCCAACAGCACTGTCACTAACGACGGTCGTGGCTTTCATATAATATCACTTTATTGTCTGAGGAAAAAAGGAAGTATAATGAAATAATTTATGATACGGCTCTTTCTTTGGCTTGTAACTGATTGAAATTATGAAGAATTTGAATGTCTTAGTACAAAACTTATCATGATTCTGTCATCATTTACTCACACTCATGTCGTTCCAAACCTGTATGACTGATTTTCTTCCATGGAATACATGGAATGTCTTATTATTGGGAGATGCAAGGGTCTGTTGTACTTACCATTGGAAAATTACGGCTACTGTCACAGGGCTCCATCAAAAAAAAACCTCCCTCTGGTCTCCTTCCCTGCATACTGTCAAAGCCGCAGCGTTAGCACTAGCCGTTACGCTTTTTTGGCTAAAGGTTGCCCTATTGGAGCCATAGACTGGGGGAAGTCGTGGCTTAATGGTTAGAGAATCGGCCTCGTAACCCAAAGGTTGCCGGTTTGCTCTGCTCTCTATAGCTCTTGTGAATGTTATACAATGATCGACCTGCACAGTGCAAACAGCCAAAACCTGGATATTTTAGGCAATATAGAAATCCTGGCAAGGACGCATCCCGTAAAAATGACCCGTATGGTCACCCTACTTAAGCAGCTAAACTAACACAATACAACAAAGACGAAAGCATTAGCTAACATGACATTAAAATGTTACTATAATTTAAAAACCTGCATGTAATACTGAGTCGATACATATTAAAAACACAAACCAACACATTCTTACCTGTTAAAGTTTATACAATTTCTTCGGGAATTTAAATTTATGTCTGCACAATGTTGTGGCATCTTGGAAAATGCATTTATTTTATTGTGAGTGACGACTCATTGACCGTTCCAAGATGGAGGACACATCTATGATTGAAACCGTCAAAACCGGTCCGTGAACTCAAGAGCAAGTCAACTGCAACCATGAATATGTCTGTCTGTAATAGACAAGCACTTGATTTAGCTAAACTAACACAATACAAGAAGACGAAGGCATTAACCAACACAACATTATAAAGTAACAATAGTTTAAAAACCTGTCGTATTGAGTTAATCAGCCTTCATATAAAAACACAAACAGATTCTCACCTGTGCAAATGTATCCTATTTCTTCAGGAATTTAAATCTCAAGAGTTTTTTACAACAAGAGGCTGCAGTCTTGTGGCATCTTGGGAAACGCGTTGATTTTGCCTGTGAGTGACGACACATTGACCGTTTCAAGATGGCGGATGTGTCAATGTGTCTGGAGCGGTCATATGTGGCATCTAAATATAGCCTATGTGTACAAGTCGGAGCTCTCAAAGAATTCCGTTTGTAAGTTGTAATTGTGAGTCCTACAAGGACGTGAACACACTTTACAAGTCGGAATCTCGTAATTACGTAAATTCCGACATCTGTAAAATCTGACAGCTATCGTAACTGCATGCTAAAAGCCTAAGACGCTTTTTCACCCTCACAAACTTTGGTATTTCTTACTGAAAATGCAAATCAATTTAGTATTTCCTTTTTTGGAGCATTTTTGACAGTACAGAGGTCGGCTATTTTTAATTGTCAATTCAAATTGGGCTGTTTGGTGTAAATGGGATCGTGGCAGATGCGATGAGCCGGAGAGGAGAGCCCAATGGAAATTATGTCTCATCAATGTTGCCTGTCTAGTAATACTAGATCAGGATGAGCCAATCAATGCGTCTGAGCTTAGAAGATCACAGCTGTATCCAGTACAGTGGAGTGGACACACACACATACACAGAATCTACAGAGATTTCAGCAAGAGCCGAGTGTCCACCGACACAGCAGGATGTATGTACAAGCGACGGATGGCAAACAGCTGCCGGGTTGAACCAGGGGACACCCAGTGCATTTTGCCCCTTGTTAGACTGGTGAGGACTAATACACACACACCGTGGCTGCGGCAGGAGGAGAGGCTTTGTTGAACCTCCACCGCATTGAGCCTCGCTACATCCGCCACATGCCGCGCGCAATCTGCTCCAGACAACACACACACACACGGACACACTCAGGGGATTACACACACACTCGCAGTGTAGAATGAGAATTCACATAACATGAGAGAGCCTATATAACAATGAACTGTGGCGAGGGAATGCATTACAAGCCAAAAGCGCGTCACAATCCCGCCAATATCCAGAATAACAACAACAAATAAATAAACAAAAGCACGTCACTGTGAAACTCACCCACCTTCAGATATGAGCTTAAATACACAAGTGTGCTATGTAAACTACTACACATACTTTATTTCGTGGCTAATAACTTAAATTTGTTCTTGGCCTGCCAATTTTTTACTGGCCCCGCCAAAAAAAGATACTGTAGATTTATTTCATCAACGTAAATTAATCTAAAAAAAAAAAAAATGTTCTTACCCTATCAATATTTTCAGTGACCCCACCACAAAAAATACACTTTTTTTAAAACTATATTTGTGTCAGAAGCATATGTATTTGTTAGCTATAAGCTATTCATTAAACTCATCAAAAAAGTTGTCTTTAATGGAATTAATATAGAGATTAATTTAAGATTTTTTGCTATTAATTCAAATTTGTTCTGACCCTATCAATATTTTTAGTGGACCCACCACAAAAGAAGATACTCTCATTTTTAGTAGCATAATTATGTTTGTTCCAGGAGCAAATGTATTTGTTATTCATTAAAAAAGTTTCTTTAATTAAATGTAAATAATTTAAAATTCAAATATAATTAACTTTTAATTTTAATGAATCAATAATTTGTTCATATTGTCCAACTGTAATGGCAAATTAAAAACTTAATTACTTTATTTTATAATTTTTTTAATTAAGTTATAACCTTTTTTGAAAAAACTTGCTATTTACATTAAGAGCTAAATACATTTTCTCCTGACACACTTATGTTCAAATGTATCTATAAATTAATAAAATGAATTGAGCTATACTTTCTGATAGTTAAGCTTTTTTTTTTTTTTTAAATGGTGGTATACAGTGTATTTTTCATATTTAACCCATTTACAGTTTTGACTATTTTATACAGATTTCTCCAGCTATATTATCCAGCTAGATAATTTTCTTTTTTTTTCTTTTAATTGTTTTTTATTTTTTATTTGTAGTGAGCATTTTGCCTTTATTTGATTAGATAGTGGAGAACCGAGAGAAAAGTACTGTAAGAGAGGGACATGACCCAATCTGTGTCCCAATGAGCACAACAAATTACCTGTTGGGTCATGTGAGAGGTCCATCAACTTGTCCCAAATTCTCTCACACTGGTCCTGGGATAAGGATGGTCCTGGAACTGTCCTTATTCTTGAGTCCTGTAATTGTATGTCTATAAATTGTAGCCGGGAAAGCCAAAAGATATTTAGTAAAGCTACAACTAAAGGACTAAAGTTCTTTGAAGAGAAAATGAGCTGCAGGTGTCCCGTCCTTAGAGTGCCTGTCTGGCACTCTATCATTCAACAGTTTCTTCAGGGAGACTGTAGACACAACATGCTGACTGTTGAAACTATTTCAGCTTAATTAAACATCTTATTTACAGGACTGTGTGTAGGTTGAGGTAATAGATTACTTGTCAGTTAAACTGATACAAACCCTGTTGCCACATTAAGTACAGCTCATTTTGAGTCATGTTTGCCTGTACAAAACTCAGTGCATTGATTCTAGATTGTTCTGGGATGTTGCCAGGGTGTTTCTATATGGTTTCTAGGGTGGATACCAAACATCTAGGACACTGTTTCCCCAAACCTGTGTGTTTGGTTGTGTTGAGGCTGGCTAATGGAAGTATTTCTATTCAGTTGGAACAGATATGTCGGCCAGGTCGATTAATTGGCTGATACATCGGCCTATTTTTGTGTGAATTAGAATTTTCATTTGGCGTTTTCTCCCTGAATTGATTCTACATCAAAACATGCTGAGAACTAATGTTGGTCTGAAATGATGCAGAGACCTTTTTTAGGCCGGTTACTGAGGTAATACAGAGTGCTGCTGAATAGCCTTTCTGGTCGCCGCAGAGCTTTTTAAAACGGATGCACTATCAGCATGCAGAACCAGCAAACGTGATTTATATTTGTGTGTGTGTGTGCCAGCAGCCAGCTTAGATGGGGGAAATGTGGTTTATACTGCTGTTATTCACGCTTTATCTAAAATTCATCACCCACCGGAGCGATCAATACTGGAAATGCAATAAATTTGAATACAGCACAACACATGTCTAAAATGCTTCATTTTATAGACTCGCATTTAAACTGCCAGTCAAAAGTTTGGACGCGCTTGACTGGATTTATGGTTCTCATGATCTTAAAATCCTTTTGGTCTGAAGGTTTTTATACAAGGCTTGAAATGAGTTTTGTAGACAAATTGTGCCTATGCATGAATATGCATGAATGCACAAAACAAAAATCGATCATTAATTGTTATTTTAAAGGGGTCATGAACTGCCTTTTTTTTATTATTTTGTACTGTTCTCTGAGGTCAACTTATAATGTTATCAATTAATTTAGAAGTAATAGGCTATTTTCTGTCTTGTTTTTAACCTCCCTCATCTGAACGCTCTGTTTGAATAGACGTGGCGTATTGTAGACTCAGAAGTGAACGCCCACTGCTATGATTGGCTAACAGATGTGTATGTTTGACAGTGACATTCCTTATAGATGGATGCTGCTGTGATTTAGGTTAAAAAGGCATAACAGACCTAATAACAGGCATTATAAAAGCTACTCACACTTGTGTTGCGACATTACTGACTGATCCAATATAGTCGGCACTAGGGCTGCACAATTAATCGAATGCAATTGTCATGCGCATTTTGATAGTAATGCCGTTTCTGTAATCAGCAGGAAATCATCATAACGTGCTTTCAGATGGAGCAGAATTTACTACACAGAGCCGTAGTTCACTGACAAGTTACGTAGTAATTATAGTGTTAAGCAGTGATAAAGGCATTGCATTATAAATATACTTTATTTTATAACTTAATAATAATAAGAACCTCAGATCAACCTTCAATTTCCGTAGTATGGGTTTTTATCACCTTGAATCAATGAAAGAGGTGAATCCTTATGTTTATTCTTATGCTAGGCATATTTAGAGGTTCAGCGCGAGAGCGCCCCTGGCCTTTGGAAGGAGATTACTGCTGATCACAGAACGTGCTTCCTGAAAGATACGCAGGAAATCCGCAGCTTCTGTCGACTCGTGACTCCGATTCCAGTTCGATTTAATCGTGCACCCGAGTCAGCACAGCATCGTCTTTTAAGTTTCAATCTTTTTAAAAATCCTGCGTCGAATCATCCTTGTTTTTGTAATCGATCCGTGGTAAAATGTTCTTTAACTACCCTTACACAGTCTGGATCTTCATTAAAAATAAAGTTCATCAAATAAAGTCTATCGTTTGGTTTCTGCTTAGAACCGCGTTTGTGTCTCTCAATATTTACACTACATGCACGAATCTGTGGGCGGTTGCATAAAACCGGGCATGATGTAGAAGCAGGTGTTGATCTTCTGCGAGGTGCCCGAGGTGGTTTAGCACACTATTAATCAAGAGTTGAGGCAACGATTCCAACACTTATCAGTTTTGGGCAGACTGGCTTTCAGTATAGCCATTTTTATACTAACAAGAAAGTTTGAGTTCTGAACTACAGAATGTTTTATAGCGCATTAGAACCTCTTCATCAAGACAGATACAACTTTTAATGGATTTTTGGGTCAATAGTGTGGAAAAATCGCCAACAAGTGTCCAGCATTCCAGCATGTAAAATGTAACTTATTTTAATTGAAACATTTTAATTTAAATTGAAAATCGCATTGTTTATTAACTCAAATCACGTAAGTTCCTCCCTTTAAATGCTGATACTTTTCTGCGGTTTAGGACTAAAACTTATACCTTTATAGTCAGAGAAACAATCGGCATCTTTAAAATTTTGTCTTTGTGCTTCTGTTTTTGCAGTACCTCTGTGTATTTCTATGGCATCGCTGTTGTTGAAGAGTAATTAGCTGGTGAAGTGGATTTACTTATTGTAGTGTTAACTAAATTTATCACGAGCATTGTAATCTTCAAAGCGGATGTCATAACAAATGTAAGTAGACCAGGACATTTTTTATACAAAAGGTTCATTTATAAATCTGTAAGATCGTACCATCATGCTGTGAAAATAGTTGAAAATGGGAGGAACTACATAAGCCCATAGCGCAAATGGTGCGGAACGAATAGAGCTAAAGAAAAAACAGTAATATTAATATAGATACTTTGCTTCGCAAGCACTAATAAAGAATAAGTAGGTAGGTTTGTCCAAACTTTTAAATATTTTACCGCTCGTTAATCTCATATCGACACCTTTGGGTTTCCAGTCGCTGTCATTAGATATGATGAGACTTTAATCCTGAGATTAAACCGCAGAGAAGGTTTGATAGAAGAGAGGAGGTCAGGCACACATCACGGATGGGAAATGGAGTTTACGGAATAATAGAGAAGGGCAGGGCAGAGGAGGATTAAAAAGGAAGGTCGGTAACGAGGGAGCTGATCGGGAAAGACAGAGATAAGGGGAGAGAAGAGGAAAAAGGATTTTTGGAAATCGAGCTACACACAGAGCAGTTACCGAGTGTGTGAGCGTTACAGACAGACGGAGAAAGACAGAATAAGCGAGCAGTTGTGTCAGGTTTCATCTTCATCATTGGCATCGTTGCTCATCTGCCTGCTGAAACAGACACGCAGAAACACACGCTGACGCGTTCAAACTCTCTCTGTCTTGCTGTAGTTTCAGCGAGTCGTTAGTGTCTATCAGGCCGCTGAGGTTTTAATTTGATTGATGATGATTCACTGCTGTTTAATTCATCCCGCTACTGATTGATGCTCTCACGTTTGTGTTCCCACAGTACTACGAGATGTCCTACGGGCTCAACATTGAGATGCACAAACAGGTAAGACAAACCTGTTGGGCGAAATCTTCTTTTCATCTTATTTTCTGTTCACACTGCACACTGGCTTTTTATAAGCTTGCAGCTCTGCACAATATTGTGCCTGTTTTGTGTCATGCCCCAAATGATAAAAATACTACTTCCGTTTACATTTGTAACACAAAAGATGTGGTTTAGATCCGGTCGATTAATGTACAATTTTATTTGATCTGACTGTTCACATCTGTAACATATATGGATGCAGTTTGAATCTGGTTTATAAATGGCTAATTTCATGTCATCTGACTGTTCACGTGTGTGATGCATATGGATGCGGTTTGGATTCGGTTTGTTACATGTCTGATTTCATTCGGTCTGACTGTTCACACGTGTAACACATATGGATGTGGATTGGATTTGGGTTTGTACACATCTGATTTCATGTAATCTGACCATTCACACTTGTAACATATGGATCCGGTTTATAAATGACTGATTTCATGTGGTCTGACTCTGACCATTGGCACTCCTAACATATGTGGATGTGGTTTGAATCTGGTTTATATATATCTGATTTCATGCATTTTTTGTTGTTACATAAATTAAATATTATTACATTTGTATTGTATTTATTATAGTGCTGTCAAACGATTAATCGCGATTAATCGCATCCAAAATAAAAGTTTTTGTGTGCATAATATATGTGTGTGTACTGTGTATATTTATTATGTATATATAAATACACACCCATGCATGTATATATTTCAGAAAAATAAGTTATGTTTATATATTAAGTGTATTTATATATAATATAAATTATATATAAATATATACATGTAAATACTTGTAAATATTTTCTAAATATATACTGTATGAGTGTGCTTTTATATATACGTAATAAATATACACATAACACACACATATATTATGCAAACAAAAAACTTTTATTTTGTATGTGATTAATGCGCGATTAGTCATTTGACCGCACAATTTATATTATATCAATATTTTTGTATTAATAATGACATAGTCAAAAAAAATTCTTAGGACTAATTGAATAGTCATCCTCCACGACCAAGCCCTCCAACTTCTAAATGAAAACTAAAGACCATTGCACATTGTGTGCAATTTGATACCTGATTTTGCATATTCCTTTTGAGAATCGGATCTGAAACCAATACACATGCAAATGCAATAAACACCGCTATCGTAGGCGATTCATTCACTGTGATTCCCCCATGCGTGTTGGCCATCCATGGTTATAAGGTGTCAGATGCTCCATGATGCTCATAATCACACACACATATTCATACGCACACACAATTCTTTTTGGAGACTCTTAAAAGCTGAAGTGACTTTATTTACATAAAAATACTAATTATCTGACAATTGTAAAATATTTAATATACAAACCTGTCATTTTATATTATATTATTAAATCCAGACAGTCAGATCATAATGGGTGATTTTACCCATTTTTGTATACAATATGCCTAATGCGATCCATAAACAAATTTTGGGCACAGCTTAATACCTCCTGTAAGAATAGGCAGCACTGGTGTGTGTCTGTCTTTCCTTTCCTCTGACTGATTTCCCTCTAAATCAGTCTTTCCCAGCATCAGCGGCGTGTGAAGAAGGGGGTAATCATACATGCTCTCTGTGTGAGCTGGAACACATGAATGGAGAGTGTTGGAGGAAGACAGAAAGATAAAAAAGACACTAGAACATAAAAAGCTTTAAGAATTGTCATAAAGTTTGGTTAAGAACCACCCACTTAGACAGAGCAAGACTGTTTTATGGACATGTGACGCAAGGATCCTCAATTTCAGTTTTTATGTGCCGTTTAGTAGCGATGCGTGTGGGTGTGTGTCAGTGGGCGGGGCTTCAGTTCTAATGCTTTCATATTCAACAAACTGATTTGCCTCCTAATAGGGTACACACATCTCTCTGTCTCCGCCCCTCCTGTAATCCTGCTTTGATCGTAGTGCTTTTAGGCTTTTCCTGTCTGTCTCTCTCTAGGTCTCACTTCTGTCCCTGTTCAATTAAAGCACTGGATTAAGACAAACTATGAGGTGTGGCTAGACAAAGATCTAGACGGGTCAGTGTATGTGTGTGTGTGTGTTAGCCGCTGAATACTGTGCTGTGTTAAATTGCCACACGATTTTCAGCAGTGCTCTGATGATGTTTGCACATGATTGGCATCTCAGTCATAGTTCACCGCATCTGAATAGATGTATTCACTGAATCCCTGAATACATGCTTGAGATATGAGATATTAACAATAGTGCTGAATCATTGTCATATTATGATTATGAATGATAATTTGATAATCTTTAATTATACAATTATTTTTCATATCTATCTGTCTATCTATCTATTATCTATCCGTCCATTCGTCCATACAATCTCTATCTATCTATCTATCTATCTATCTATCTATCCGTCCATTCGTCCATACAATATCTATATATCTATATCTCTCTATCTATCTATCTATCTATCTATCCGTCCATTCGTCCATACAATATCTATATATCTATATCTCTCTATCTATCTATCTTCTTCCTATCCCCTTCGTCCATAAATATCTGACTATTTCTATCTATCTATTTCTATCTATCTATCTATCATCTATCGATCTATCTATCTATCCGTACCATTCGTCTGTACAATATCTTATTCGACTATCTATCTTTCTATTATCTATCCGTCCCATCTCGTCCGTACAATATCTTCTATCTGATCTATCTGTCTATTTGGTCTATCTGACCACTGTTCGTCCGAAATCTATCTATTATCTATCCGTCCATTCGTCCGTACAATATTTATCTATCTATATCTAGCTAGCTATCTATCTATCTATCTATCTCATTATCCGTCCATTCGTCTGTACAATAGCTTATATATCGATCTATCTATTATCTATCCGTCATGTCGTCCGTACAATATCTATCCTTCCTATCTATCTGTCTATTTGTCTATCTGACCATCTGTTCGTCCGAAATCTATCTGTCTATCTATCCGTCCATTCGTCCGTACAATATTTATCTATATCTATCTTCTATCCTATCTATCTATCTATCTATCTATCCTTACATTCGCTTACAATATCTATATCTATCTATCATATCTATCTATCTATCTGTGTCTATCTATCTATCTATCTATATACATCTATCTATCTATCTGTCTATTTGTCTGTCTGTCCATCCATTCGTCCGAAATCTATCTATCTATCTATCTATCCTTCTGTCTGTCTATCTATCTATCTATATCGATCTATCTATCTATTATCTATCCGTCCATTCGTCCGTACAATATCTATCTCTGTCTTCTATCTATCTATCTTCTATCTATCTGTCTATTTGTCTGTCTGTCTATCTATCTATCTAACATCTATCTATCTATCATCTATCTATCTATCTATCTATCCTACTATCTATCCTATCTATCCGTCCAATTGTCCGTCCATATCTTCTATCTATTATCTCATCATCTATCTATCTATCCATCATTGTCCTTACAATATCTATCTATCATCTTCTTCTATCTTATCTATCCTATCCTTCCGTTTCGCCATACCAACTATCTATCTATCTATCTTCTATCTATCTATCTATCTATTCTGTAATTCGTCCATACAATATCTATCTGTCTGTCTATCTATTTATCTGTCTGTCTATATATGTGTGTGTGTGTGTGTGTGTGTGTGTGTGTGCGCCGGCGGGTGTGGTTTTCAGCAATATTGTGAAACAGCCCCTCTAATGGCTCTGGCATTCTGATTACATCCAGTGCAGTGAGGTGTGTGTATGTGAGAGAGAGAGAGAGAGAGAAAGAAAGGTGGGATAGTGGACAAAAAAGAAAAAAAAAATACAGCAGAACCATAAAAAAGTGGTAATATAAAGCCACACACACACACGCCTTTAAAGTGATGCCCCCAGATGCAGGTTTGGTCTTATCAGCCTGCCCTCTTTATGTCTAATGGAGCCTGCCTCTCTCTTCCTCTCTTTCTCTCACTCTCGCTCTTCAAACATTTAAAGGCAAATATTAAGCAATGACGCTCTAATCACTGATTGTGGTCACAGGCACAGAGGTATTCAATAAAGCCCTCATTTTCTCTTCTCCTCATCTGTCACACTGCTCTCTCTCTCTCTCGCTCTCTCTCAGACGCTGTGTCTCTTTCGCCCCCTGTCTCTCTATATCTGTGCTTGTTCTCTCTTAAATTCCCTCCTTCTCTCGTTTTGGCTCGCTCTAGTGCTCGCTCTCTCCTTTTCTCTCTCTTTCTCTCTCTTTCTCTGGGCAGTGTGCCAGCCTCTCTTCCCCTGGCGCTCCGCCAGTATCCCCCTCTCTTTTCCCCCTCCTCTCCTCGCTCTCCCTCTCTTTCTTTCTGATTGATGGCCCTTCCATTCGGAAAAAGGTAGAAAAGAAACAGAACTAGGGAGGAAAGGAGAGCAGCAAAGCACTGAAAATCAGACACGCTCACAAAGGAGGACACGAGCACACATATATGCACAAAACCCTATACACATGCAAAGGCTCATGGGTAATTAAATGTGTGAGGGGGAAGCACTTACAGAGGGGGATGTGGACACATTCCTGCACATGAGTACACAAACAAATATAACTACACAAACTCTCACACTCTCCAAACAAAACAAAAAAGCCGTTTATGGGGCATCTGACAATGTAATTTATTTTTTGATTTTTACACACACTCATCAGTTTTATAATATATTTTTATTTTAATATAGCTATTAATATTAATTAGCTTTCATTTTTAACATTTCATATAAATTATCCTAATTATTATTCAATTTTTATGTAGATACAGACATTCTTTATTGTACTTTTTATTATATTATTATCAAAAGTATTTGAATTAATTATATTTTTTCTATATACGTAGACAAATGTAGGTTTGTATGTTTATGTTTTATTTAAATGTTAATATTTCGATTTTTTATATTCAAATTTGAACATCAGTCCAGTTCATTCATGAACAAATATTATACTCGCCATTTAATTAGCGCAGACGGCCCAGAACTGCAAATGCTGCCGCCTTTCTGACATGCAAACATGTCATGTAGATATAGTGAAAATATGATTCATTCCATTCGGATGGTAGAAAGTTAATAAATGTTGAACACACAAAGCAAGTCTATGCAAATGTGGAGACATGTTCACGCACTCACGAGAATTCTGGGTAAATATATGTGCTCACACAAACAGCGGGGCATCTGCACCTACTCAGGTTCTTTTGATCGAGTGACAAAGCCATTATGCTGAAAGGTTGGCACCCTGGGACTTCCTCACAAACATGCACACACATCTTGTTTTCCTCTGTTTCTTCATTTCCCTCCTGCGCTCTCTCTCTCCTTCTCAAACACACTCTGTTTCATTCCAAACCGGTTACATCACTCGCTCCCTCAACCTCATTATACACAAATGAGCTCTGTTTCACTCGCACACACACTCACGCACACAGTCTGCAGATGTTCAGCATCACTGCTACACTGTGTCCCAACAAAAATGCAAACAACCGAACACGCTTCCGTTCACTCGTCTGCAGTCTCATATGGCAGGAGTAACAAGTATTCTGCCAGGTAATAATAATAATTCCAGCTAATACTACTCTTTGAAATACCATAACCTGATATTCATAAGTTAATATCCTATACGCTGTGCTAGATGGATGGAGAGACGATAGATAGATAGATGGATGGATGGATGGATGGATGTACATCATTATGAATTGTGTTTAATGTATTGTGTAGTGGTGTGCAGATTAAAATAGCTCAGCGACAAACACAAGCTCTACAACACAGGTTTGCTTTTGCTCCTCATGTAGGTCTTGAGTGCCCCTTGAGGTCTGCTGTGTTTCTGTGCCTCCATCACCGCAAATACTTCTCCATTAGTGTGTGTGTGTGTGTGTGTGTGTGTGTGTGTGTGTGTGTGTTAGAGAGAATCACAGAGCCTTATCACAGGACAGGAAGAAAAGAATGAAAAAACAGTAAAAAGAGTATAATGGCTGGAGCATGAAGGTGGATGGTGACTGGGCACAGCGCGCGCGCGTGCGTGCGTGCGTGCGTGTGTACGAGTGAAAGTAATTAACTGTTCATGTGTTGCAGCGTGTGTGAAACACTTGTCTGCCTGTCTGTTGTTTTTCTTAGTGAGACTATAATTAAACGTGTGTGTGTGTTTGTGTGCTCTGTTGCAAGGAGATTGAGACTATTCAAGCTATTCAGCCCTGAAGAGCTCTCTCTCTCTCTCTCTTTCTCTCACACACACACACACACACACACACACACACTCACTCACTCAGAGCCTCGGGAAGTGGCTGAATGAATAGAACTCAACACACACAAACCAGACATATATTTTCTTAAGAACATATAAGTGTCACTTCCCCACACTGCCTCGATTCTGTATGGTTGCTAAGGTGTTCTAAGTGGTTGTTAGGGTGTCCTGGGTGATTGCTAGGATGTTGCTGGGCATTTCTACAGTGTGTGTTTGCAGGGGTCGCTAGAGTGCTCTGTGTGGTTGCTAGAATGTTATGAGGTGATTTAAGGGAATTGCTAGGGTATTTTGTGTGGTTGCTAGGGGGTTGCTGGGTTTTTCAGGTTGTTGTTAGCATGATATGGGTTACTTCAGTTAATTGGTAGCATTTTCTGGGTGCTTTTAGGGTGTTTTGAATGGTTTTTCAAGAATTGTTAGGTTGTGTAATTTAGTGGTTTCTAGGGTGTTGCTAGGGCATCACTGTGGGGTTAGGGTTTTCTGGGTGGTTGCTTTGATGTTATGAGTGGTTTTAGTGCATTGCTAGGGTGTTCTGTGTGGTTAATAGCATGTTGCTATGCAGTTGATAGGCTGTTGCAAGAGGGTTCTTGTTGGTTTCTTGGGTTTTATGAGTGTTTTAGCTCATTGCTAGGGTGTTCTTGGTGGTTGCCAGGGCTTTATTAGTGTTAAGCTTATTGCTATGGTGTTTGCATTGGTAGGGTGTTCTGTTTGGTAGTAGCATGTTGCTATGCTGGTGATCGGGTGTTATGTAGTTATTGGTGGTTGCTAGGGTATTTTGGGTGGTTGCTAGGCTGTCATTAGTGTTTTTTAACGCATTGCTAGGTTGTTTTCACTACATACATAGTGCTTGGTGTTTGCTAAATGGCTGCTAAAGTGTTCTGGGTGGTTGCTATGGCGTTTCTGTTTGATTGCTAGGTGATTGCTTGAATGTTCTCTTGGTTGATACTAGTGTCTTATAAGTGTTTTTTTTTTCAGCTCAATTCTAGGGTGTTCTTGGTGTTTGCTAGGGTTTTATGAGTGTTTTTAGCTGTTCTGCATTGACATTATGATGGTTGCTAGAGTGTTTTGCATGGTTGCTAGGATGCCATTAGTGTTTTTTAACACATTGCTACGTTGTTCTGTTTGGTAGCTATGCAGTTGATAGGATGTTGCTACATAGTCTTGGTGGTTGCTAGGGGTTAGCTATGGTGTTCTGGGTTGTTGCTAGGATGTCATGAGTTGTTAACACATTGCTAAGGTGTTTTGTTTGATAGTAGCGCCTTGCTTTATGGTTGATAGGGTGTCGCTCCGTACATAGTTCTTGGTGGTTGCTAAAGTGTTCTTGGTGTTTGCTAGGGAATTCTGGGTGGTTGCTAAGGTGTTTCTGTGTGGTTGCTAAGTGATTGCTAGAGTGTTCTTTGTGGTTGCTAGAGGATTGCTATTGTTCTGGGCAGTTGCTAGGATGCCATGAAAGTTTTTAACACATTGCTAGGTTGTTCTGTTAGATAGTAGCATGTTGCTTTGCAACTGATAGGGTGTTGCTACAAACATAGTTCTTGGTGGTTGCTAGAGTGTTCTTGGTTGTTGCTAGGGGATTGCTAGAGTGTTCTGAGTGGTTGCTAGGGCATTTCTGAATGTTGTTAGGTGAATGCTAGAGTGTTGTTGGTGAATTCTAGGGTTATGGAGTGGTTTTTAACTAATTTCTAGGATGTTCTGGGTGGTTACTAGTGTTAGGAATAGGGTTTTTTTATCATTCATGTCCACAATATTACAATTAACCTGCAACCTCCATCCCAGATGTGCTAATCGCCTTCATTTCATTATTTTCTGTCACTCCCTTCCTTTGTTTTGTGCATCTTTTGTTGCTAAGACATCATTGTCATGAACATAATCTAAGCTGAAGCCATTTGTGTGCTTGGGAATTGAGAGCCCAGTGCCGTTGTACAGGTTTATCACTGTCACTGTTTTCTCTTCTAATCAAGCGTGTGTATGTGTGTGTTCTCTTGCAGGCGGAGATCGTGAAGCGACTCAGTGCTATCTGTGCTCAAATCATCCCTTTCCTCTCTCAGGAGGTATGATGACAGTGATTGACAACTCATCAAGGTTCTGGGGTCTTCTCCCACAGACGCACAGACACGTTCTCGTTCCCCTTCCCATCAGACTGATTCACCCTCAGTACGCCAGACAGATTCTAGATTTTAATGACCCTGTCTCACATCTCTGACTAAACAAGGACTGCTGATATCCTGCGTTTTTTAACAAAGCCGCCAAATCCTGCCGCGTTCATTTACCGAAAGTTGTCTGCGATGACTTGATGAGCTCAGGTTGCAAATTCAGCTTGAGTCCAGCATCGCTGTTTGCTTTATTAGCAGTTCTGCTACTAGTGTTACAAGCAGACTCCAATCTCACACCATTAGTTGAACCAGAAGTCCAACATTGACTCACTTTACCTTTCAAATGAGTCCAAACAACCGATTCTAGTCATTCACATACAAATTGAAGAGTTCTTGGGGACAGTAAACAAATTAAGGGGATAGTTCACATAAAAAATTAAAATATTGTTATTTACTCACCCTAAGTTTTTCCGAACCTGTATGAGTCTTCTGTTGAGCACAAAAGATGATATTTAGAAAAATGTTGGTAACCAAACAGTCGATGGTAGCCATTGACTTCTATGGTATGAAACAAAATACTATGGAAGTCAGTGACTGTTGTCTTCAAAATTTCTTCTACATTTTCAGAATATCTTCTTTTGTGTTCAACAAAAGAAAGAGTCTCATACAGGTTTGGAGAATTTTTATTTTTGGGTGAACTATCCCTTCATCGGTCTCATAGAGTTACTAGTTTCTATCAATTCGCATGAAAGGTAGAAGGAGACCTTTATTAGAAACAAGCTCTTGAGATTCGGCTGTTGCTTTTCTAGCTGTTGCGTTAGTATGGATGGCTAAGACTAGAATGGCTTGTTTTGTGTCCCAACTAATTCAAAGCTCCAGTTCCCTTGTCGAGGAGCCACAGATCCATTGTTATCTTCAAAGCTTTGGAGCTGCAGTCCGCTGGAGTCTACAGTGGGCTGCATGAACACACATTATGATTAATGCAACGCACCTTTAGAGTTTCAAAACCGAAATGGAACATGGAAAGGATACATAATTTCTCAAGAAATTGTACAAGCACATTATATATTTAATATATAGAATTTATATATGTATATAAGTTCTGTTATTCTGACTAAATAATGTTAAAAACTTTTATTGTAGATTATGTAAGACTTCAGTAAATAACATATCTGTTTACCGATCATTATTTTCATACAGTCTGTTTGTAAATATAACCTTTTATACAATGTGTACTGATAGAGCTCCCTTTCATTTGAGGATAACTGTGGTCCAATAAAACGTGGATCCTCATTTTAAATGAGGAGGATTTATTTGGGCAGATGAGCAATAAAAGATCAGGTGGAACTGTATTGATTAGGAGGTCACCTTTAGCATTAGCTTGAGTTAATATCTGCTGACGGGGAAGGACAGAGTGATATGTCTGTCAATACTGACTGTGCGTCTGTGTGTGTGTGTGTGTGACAGACAGAGGGATGAAGCGAGAAAGTGCGAGAGAGTAATGGAGGATAAATAACATTTTTGTGAGATGTGTTTACTTTAATTCACGTTTTATTTGAGTGTTGTTGAGTTTGTGTCTATAAGTGAATATTTTGAATTTATGTCTTACCATGTATCTTTGTGTGTATCAGCATCAACAGCAAGTTGTTCAGGCGGTGGAACGTGCAAAACAGGTCACCATGGCAGAGCTCAACGCCATCATAGGGGTGAGTGGCCTCTGACCTCTCATACCGGTAGGTAGACGATAGATAGATAGATAGATAGATGATAGAGAAAAAAGGAAAGAGAGATCAGAAAGCTGATAAAGAGAGGTCTCTCCTCTCTGTGCTAAATTACAGCTTGTTTTGTTGCTGGCTGTTATAGAGCGACACAATCTCTCTTCAGTCTCTCTGAGCTCTGATCATATTACTGCACTTAAACCCCAGTGATAGAGTGATACTGCCCACACAGGACAGCAGCAGACAGAGCCTGACAGACACTGACACCACTGCTGCTGTAGGACCGGAGAACTTATTTCTATGAAGTTACTTAGTTACTTTCTGTATAGTTACATATCTATCTGTCCATCCGTCCATCCCTCCATCCATCCATCCATCTCTCCACCCACCCATCCATCCATCCACCCAGTCATCCCTCCACCCACCCATCCATCCATCCACCCAGTCATCTCTTCACCCATCCATCCATCACCCCCCACCATCTCTCCATCCATCCTCCATCCACCCACCCATCACCATCCATCCATCCACCCAGTCATCTCTTCACCCATCCATCCATCCACCCACCCACCCATCCATCCATCCATGTCTGCCTGACTGTTGTCTTTATCTCTGTCTTTCTGTCTGCCTGTCTCTAGCAGCAGGCAGCTTCAGCACCTGTCTCACCACACTCCAGGTATTCCTCTCACTCCTCACCCTTCAGGTCTGTCTCTGGGCGGCACATCAGGGCTGCTGGCCCTCACCGGGGCTCTAGGAGTCTCTGCCCACCTGGCCCACAAGGACGAACGCAACCATCTAGACCCCGAGCACCTACGAGGTGAGTGTCTTTCTGAACTGTTTATGTGCATTTTTAATGTCACAAATGCATGGGGTTATTAAATGACTTAATTAATAATAGTAACAATAAATGTAATATATCTTTACTCATTCATAGAATATTTCACCCAAAAATGAAAGTTTGCTGACAATTAACTCACCCTCAGGCCATTCAAGATGTAGAAGAGTTTGTTTCTTCATCAGATTTAGAGAAATTGACCAGTACATCACTTGCTCACCAGTGGATCCTCTGCAGTGAATGTGTTCCGTCAGAATGAGTCCAAACAGCTGATAAAAATATCACAGTAATCCACCCTGGATTGCAAACATGCAACTTTTCTCTTAACAAAACATTAATTGTTAAGAGAAAAGTCGTGTGAATTATTGTGGATTATTATGATGTTTTATCAACTGTTTGGGCTCTCATTCTGACGGCACCCATTCACTGCAGAGGATCCACTGGTGAGCAAGTGAACACATTTTAATTTTTGAGTGAACTGTTCCTTTAATAAAGACTTCAGCAAGGCACAAAATGCATGCAACTGGTAAATTTTCCTAAGAAAGTTTATTGTGCACCTCATAAATATGATTTGTCCAGCGTTAAAGGGTGCATGATAAGATAGTGATGGTGCAAAAGTTGGCCTAAAAAACACAAAATGAAACGTAACTAGAATGAGGGTGTGTTGAGTCGGTCCGATAGATTGGATAGACTTCTGAGAAGCCTTGAAAGTCTGATAGACTGAAGGCCAGAGGGGCGACTTGCTCAGGGAGCTCAATACAATGGATGTATTTTTATTGCACCCTGACTGGATTTTTCAGCATGACCTTGGCTTGCTATGGAATTGTTGTTATTATTATCTAGACTGACGTCAATCCCCAACCCCTCCTTCTCTTTCTGTCTCTCTCTCTCTCCTCGGCTCCCAGAGGGTGCTCCCAGCAGGGTGAGTATCAAACTTGTGTGTTTGTATGTGTATATGTGTGCCTCCACCCCACTGACTTTGATAAACGACTTTAAAGAGAAGTACGGATTATGAAATCCGACCATCCTTTCAGGACTCTCTAAACAGCACTGTTCCTGCCCTCTGCCATTAGTGCTGAGGAAAAGTGTTCATTCTGTACTTTTGATATAACAAACCATAATTCTCTGTTATGTAGTTGCATCATAGTTAGACTTAAAGGAACAGTCCATGCAAAAAAGAATCTTGCTAGCTTGTTTACTTACCATCATGCCGTTCAAAACCTTTATGACTTGAATCAGCTATGAAAGGTCACATATTCAGTGAATAACTATTTGGAAGCTATAATATGTCTTTAGGAGATAAAAAATAATAATTTACTGTTTCAAGGAAAAATAAGCAATTGAGTTTTTGGTGTACTGTCTGTTTAAAAGTTTTGGCGTTCATTTAAACCGATATTTATGTAAGTTCTGTTCATTTTCTCATGTCTTTCAAAACCTGCATGACTTTTATAAGCTGCAGAGGGAAAGATTTTTTTATGAACAGTCACTAAATAGAAGTCTGTCGGTCATAAAAAAAACTAGAATATAGCTTCAGGAGACTTGTAATGTAGCATAAAAATCATATAAAAACTAGTGTATTTTTTGTCCTTTTAATGGAAAATAGTAAGGATAAAAATATAACAAATTTGACTTTTTTCTCGCAATTTTGTAAAATTAACAAACACAAAAATTTTGAAATATAAACTTAGAATTCTGACTTATTTCTTAAAAATAAACAAAAAGATAATTGAGACTTGTATCAAAATTGTGACAGAATTTTGAGATAAAACTTTGCAATTACATTTAAAACTATTTTTTTTTACTTTTTAATTATTTGAAATATTTATTTATTTGTATTGTTTTATTAAAGTGTTTTTAACATGGCTTAGCCTGTTTCCATAGACTGCGCTTGCACAGAGAAGACTCAAAAAAGAAGAAAAAAAATACAGAGTTGTGGGACAAAAATCCGCAAATACATTTATTATAATTTTTTATATTTATTTCTTTATTTTTTCATGGCATAAACGGGCTTGCATAGGAACAATTCAGAGGAGAAAGAGTTGTAACAACCAAGTTCTTTGAGATGATTTCTTGTTGCTGACTAGAGGAAGAAAATGAGGGAGTCAAGGAAAGGTCTGAGCGAGGGGGAATGAAAAGAGAGAGAGATTTCAGAGAAAACAGGTTTGTTTGAGAGAACTGGGCTTCTTTGTGTGCTTTTTTCTCATCTCAGTCCAATGCACTTCCTGTTTGGCTCATAAAACTGCACCGTTGCAGAAAACGAAGTGTTTGAAGTCACTGATTTGAGACCGGTTTTGCTGTACTCCTCATAATGATGAAAGTTGAGAAATAGACAGTTGACACTGGATGGTGACCAAATGTTTGGGGGCCTATTCAGTATTTTTTATTGTAAAATAGTGCAGGATTCAGCTTTAAAGGAAAAAAATCACCCAAAAATTAAAATTGCCATCATTTACTCACCCTCATGTACCTTTTCCATACAGTGACCTTTCTTAATAACCAAATACCAAAATTTACCTTTAAAATCCCTTCAGCGCAATTCAAATATGGCGCAGATTTGGCATCACGACGTTTGGTGACACTCGAGAAACAATGACATTTGAATGTTATTGACTCCAAAACAAAGCGTCCTAGGCCTCAGAACAATGAACTATTCGGTGAACTTTGCACAACCTTTGCATTTTGTTGGAAATGAGACTGTGTGTGTGTGTTTATGCTGTGTTTTTTGGCTCTAGAGTAATCATTGTCCGTCATGCCTCAGGCAGCGGAGGTCGTCAGGGTCCCTCAGGGTGTATCCGCACAGGCCCACAGCGATCCAACGAGACGTGTGATGAAACAGAGACGTCCTCCCTGTGCACTACGTAGGTTCGTCACATGACTCAGTCCCCAATAAACTGAATGAGTAGTGTTAATTGACAGCCCTAATGTATTATTCCTTAATTTAATTTAATTTATTATTTGGTCGCAGGTCACATGCACTTTTGTGACAGGTGATTACATTTTTGGCACATTTGTATTGTTGTTCCATTCTAGATATTTGTCAATTTTGTACATTTTATTCCTTATATATTTATACGAATAGAATTTTTTTACTGCAGCCTTTATTGCTTTTATTGGAATAAAATTTTATCGTAATACGGTATATTTCACATTTTCACAAAAAGCATTTAATATAATTGTATTATTATTTAGAAATTATAAAGAATATAATTTAAGATAAGTGTATATTAAATATATTAAATGATGATGTTACATATATTAATCTATATTATAATATTAATCATAATATACTATAATTTTTTAAAAATAGTTCATGCATAAACTACTCTTTTAGTCAATACAAATAATTACATTTATTCTATCTACATGTATAACTTATATCATAATAAATGAATCATATTAAATATAATTGTAATATTACAATAAAAGCATATGGAGATTTAATCAAAAAATACATATTACTTTATTCTATTTAAAATTATCTTTTAGGTCATATGAAATTAATATAAAATTATAATCATCGTATACCAATATATTATTATAGATCTCATATTGTTCTTATATATCTTATATGCTATTATTTATTTTTTATTATATATTATTACATTTAGATCCTATATATGGCTAAAACCTTGTGCCCGAATGTATAGTATAACTTTTTATAGTAATAAATGTGTTTATTATAGTTCATAAGCTCATCAGCGCATCAGGTGAGCTTTCATCAAACACACATGTAGGAAGATCGGATCTGCGACCGTCCATAGCGGGTAAATTAGGGGGATAATGTCACTATAGGGTGATGGCAATGCCATCAGGCCATGATCAAATCAAAGCCCAGTTGCCATGGCAACTAAGTGCGTTGTCACCCCCTGATTCCCAGATATGGGCGAAAGAGGAGAGTGGAGAGTGTGACCCTGTTGAGAGCCACTCGGACTCCCTGCAAGTTGTGTTTGATGTGGGGTGTGTCTCCCCTACTGTGGAGTGTGAATTAACAACAAAGGAGGGGCACGGTGAGCAGAAAAAGGACACCTGGCATAGTGTACATGTTGTACCTTATCAATATCCATAGGGGTTGTATATTTTGTGGCCTTATGTGTTTTTTTTGTGTGTCGTCTAATACTGTCCTTCTCCTGTCTGTTGTGTTTCAGGACAGTGACGGAGACAAGAGCGAGGACAATCTTGTAGTAGATGTCTCAAATGAGGTCAGTTCACATGCACTGTTAAATTAACATTGGTGAAAGTCTGCACTTACTAATGTAAGTCAATCATCATTAATTGAAAACTGTAATTAAATTAGATTTTTATTTAATTTTATTTTAAATTAATCATTGAATATTCTGATTATTAATACAATTATTTGCATTTATCAATAACTGCTTATAAAAGCCCCCAAATAAAGATGAAGACATTGTGGTAAACAAGAGTGAATAGACTTTACAATAACTGGGTTTAATAGATGTATTGTTTATTGCTATATTTTAAAATTATGGTTCATATTGTCTTATGAAGATGATATTTCAAGCTTGAATTGCTTAGAGGGTAGGAAAATATGTAATAAATTAAATTAATGTGTTAAATTGACAGCCTATTTTTAATCACAATGATTTTTTGATTGGATTAGATTTTTTTTAAATGCCCATTTTATTTTATTTATTTCAAGTGAAGGTTTTTTTTGTTGTTACTAATTCTGTTTTTTTTTGTGGTTTTTTTTGTCAATTTACTTTCTTGTTTTTTGTTTTGTTTTCATTTGTTTTGTTTTGTTTGGTTGTTTGTCAATTTACTTGTTTTTTGTTTTTATTTTTGTTTTTGTTTGCTTTTTTTTCGTTTACTTGTTTTTTGTTTTTTATTCTACATCAAAATTGACCCAGTTTACTTTAATACATGTTCCTGGTCGTTGTGCCTAATTCATCAGATCATTCATTCAGCATATTGTTGTAAAAATACATTGTCTTCATATGCATTAATCAAAATGCAATAACTTTCTTCGCCTTTGAGTATCAACCCAATCCATAACTGGAGATCAGAATATAATAAAGACTTTGGGCCGCACAGTAAACACCTACAGCACCCTAACATTGTGGTGGCAAGTCTTGCACTGACTTTAATCTTAATGACATATTTGTATTTGATTGTTGAACAGCACCAACAAATGCATTTCATCCTGAAAAAAACTCCCATTCATTATTATTACTATTATTTCTGTGTAATTATCATCCATTTCAAAGGTAAAACATTACAGCTCTGTTTCTCAATTACTGGACAAATATTGAACATCACTCATATTTATTAAACTGCATTCATTCAGTAATTGCTGATAATATCACTGGCGATTCAGGATTGTTTTCTGCTGCAGAGCGTCTGGAGTCAGCGAGGACTGCGCTATGCTTTTATAATCATTAAGTGACCCCGCTGCATAATTAACACATTTAAAAACATAAAAAGGATCTGAATTCCTGCAATATCCCACACTAAGGATTAAACTAGAACTGTTTTGTCAATTTCAACTGAGTAAACACGAATGGCATAATGAAAAATATGAGTGTATGGATCAGACCTTGTTCTGTTGAACTCCAGGTTAACAAAGATCACTATTATTTTGAGCAAACCTTATTAACTCATGCCACACCTTCTAAAATGTAAAAAGAAAAGTTCACATATCCGAATGAAAGCAAAATGCCCTCATGCTCTTGATTCTCCTTAACTCTTTCACTCTGTGTTTTCAGGAGCCATCCTCTCCTGTAGGCAGTGGGCCTCTGTCTCCACATGGGAATGGTTTGGATCGAGCCCCGACCCTGAGGAAAGAGCTCCCAGGATCCCCCAGCCCCCCTCTGTCCTCCCCACCACACAGTCCACCCCCTGGCAAAAACAAGGACACGGCACAAGTACAGCCACTGTTCTCAGACACCTAATATGCCAGAATTGACTCTCTTCCCACATTACATCTCATTCACTATGGACATGCTTCACTAATGTTTGACAACCAGGACGCGTCCAAATACTTTTTTGTCTTTAATATAAAATATATGTGGCACTTTTCATGAACAACATGCAAAATAGAGCCTATAAGTAGTTTTTTTTTTATTACAAGATGCTTAGCTGTGGTGTGGGTGTGTGTGTGTTTTTTTTGGGGTTGTGCTATTTATAATAAATATCAAAATTAAAGAATAATAATAAATATTTTAAACTATAATTGGCAGATTTCATCTAATGCAAGTCCTAGTTTGGGGACACAAGGGTTGGTTTGTAGTTACTGAAAACTTATTTCTATCAATGCAATTAAAAGTTTTTAAATATTGTATTTTATTAAATATTTTTTACGTTTGTCTGAATACTTATTTTTGTTTATTATAAAGTATGGTAATATGATTAAACATATCAAAAATTTATATTTTGTAGGATTGCGGTTGATTAAAAATTAGTTATATGTGCAAGTTTAAAATAGGGATATAATATAAATAAACCATTATCTTAAATTATATTTCTATAAACTATATATTACATTTAAAAAATTTTTTTATTATATTAGAATTTATTATCCAATTTTATTCTTATATATGAATGCGTAGTTGTATATATGTATATAACTTTTGTAATATCTAAATTGTATATAAATTATTTAAAGGTTAATCCAATTAAATAACCAATGTTAGATATTTGTATAATAATATTTTTAAAATAATTTTATTATTTCTTATTATTATTGTTCAATTTATACTATAATAATACATAGAATATCAGTTTAACAAATTGTCAAAATTCTGAAATTGTTGTAGAATTTAATTTAATGGATTGAAGTCTAAGGTGGGGCAGAGCAAAATCTTATTTTTTTGTGGATACTACAAATTTACTGCGGCTCTATATTAGTGTTGCTACATATTCAACATTATAACATCTGTCTTTTGGTTCTGTTCGCAGACAGAAAAATCTCAGTCGCCCTCCTCTAAATCAGGCAATTCCTCTCCCTCTCACCATGACCCTCTCACCCCTGGTCCACCGGGGCCCAGCACTTCCTGTTTACGCCTGGTCAACAAACCTGCCTCCTCGGCAGACCCTCTGGGTAAGACATTGTCTGTTTGTTTTTACAGCGAGCACATGCTACAATTCAATAAAAATAATTGTTTAATTGTGTGTCCTGTAGCTCTGCGGAGTCCCTTGACCATGACGCCCGGATCTTACCCAGCTCACTTCGGGCTGGTGTCCCACGCTGGGCTTAACGGAGAGCTGGCCAGCCCGGGCGGCTTCGGAGGCTCGCTCACCCTCTCGCCCCAAATCAGTGCTGCAGCCAGTGCCTACACACGCAGCCCTATGGTGACTGTGTTTCCGAATCTCTTACAATTGACAGAAGTTTACGCGAAACCATTTTGATGCTTGAATGCTCACCTCCACAGGTAGCGTACGAATCTCGTTCACATCTTAGGCCCTCAGGGCTGTCCTCGTCTCTGCCTGGCTCCTCTGGTGGCAAGCCGTGAGTTACTCCTCTTTCTTTTACCTCCCTTGGTTTTTGGATGGAGTTGCACAGCGATGGCCAGCGTATCGACTGTTAGTCCAAAATAGTGTTTTTGTTTGCCGCGCCTGTAATACAATCCTCTTTCATGTCCCCCGCTGACAGCTAAGGCGAGAAAAACACTTGAATTCAGGCAAACATCCTTAAGATGGCAAATTATTGCTGCACCCACTGACGCAATCACAAACAAGCAAACTTTCCATAATTATGTTGTCAAACTGCTTGAGTACTTAAGGTTTGAATCAGCTCCTATTCTTATTTTAAACAAGCCCTTATACCGTTTAATTTTTGTCCCTCAAGTCCACTTATAATGTTAGTCATGGTTTATTGCACCAAAATCAGTCATAATTAAATTTTTATGACCATTTTACACCCTCTAACTAACCCTTAGAAAATTGTTGTCAATACAATGAAAGCCAATGGGGTCCAAAGTTTACTTTCATTGTACTCACAAAAAATTTCTTCAAAATGTGTTTTTTTTTTCTTTTGTGTTCAGCAGCTTTCCTTTTTTGAATTCACTATCTATCGCTTTAACGTCCACCTTATTTACACCCCCAGTGCTTACTCGTTCCACGTGAGCGCAGATGGTCAAATGCAGCCAGTGCCCTTCCCTCCTGACGCCCTCCTCGGCCCTGGCATCCCACGTCACGCCCGTCAGATCCACACTCTCAGTCATGGAGAGGTGGTGTGCGCGGTGACCATCAGCACCTCCACGCGTCACGTCTACACCGGCGGAAAAGGCTGCGTCAAAGTGTGGGACATCAGCCAACCGGGCAGCAAGAGTCCAATGGCCCAACTGGACTGTTTGGTGAGATCTGCGTCACGTTAAACTCTGCTTGTAGTTGGTACTCGCCATCCTAGTTGGGTTAGAATTAGGAATGTTCATTTCGGTTATTTTTCCTAACCGACAACTGACGCTCGTTAACCGATTGTTAACCGACAAGATTATTTTAAATTAGAATTGAATTAAATTAGAAAGGATAAGTGTCGCATCACGCATCTGCAGCAGAGAAAAACATAATAAAGCTAGGCTATGTAAAGTGAAAAGTGAAGTGACATGTGGCCAAGTATGGTGTCCCATATTCGGAATTTAGGCTCTGCATTTAAACCTTCCAAGTGCACACACACAGCAGTGACACACACACAAACACACACACACCGTGAACACACCCAGAGCAGTGGGCAGCCATTTATGCTGCAGCGCCCGCTGTGTAGCAGTTGGGGGTTGCTGCGGCCTTGCTCAAGGGTACCTCAGTCGTGGTATTGAAAGTGGGAGAGAGCGCTGTACATTCACTCCTACGAAGTGATAGTTATATAGTATATGCACATGTAATAATTCACATGTGTATATATATATCTATAATAATAATTTATATATATAAGAATAAATAGGCCTATACAAGAAACATATTTTTACTTAAATAATAAATTAAGAAAATGAAAGAAAAACGTGCTTGTGCAACATGTAGCCTAATATGCAGGGTTTCGGTTCATTTTTGTGCTGCGCGAAAGGAAACCAAGACGGCAGAAAGCGGCATCCTATTTTTCTTTAGGCTTATTTTACAAAAGCACAAAGATTTGTTTTTATTGTGAATGTACTCAAATAAAGGCAAACCTTTTACAATTCTGATTATCTTTAGGACTAAAAGGAGTAGTTGCGTCCACTGTTAGAAGGAAAAAATTCAAATGATTGCGCCGGTGCCGCATGCGCGCACACAGTTAAGCTTTGCTACCTTAAAAATGCAGCCTGTTCATTATCATAATAAAATACAGTCAGTCAAACATATGGAAAAAACCCACTGCTCAGTTTAAATATGTAGTAAAATCTGTGCCACTAAGTGTTATCACCGTGCCGCCGTGATGTTATGCCAAACACATTTTGTTTTACGTGGATATTGGAACGTGACTGAAGTAGGCTACATAATAAATAATATTTTGGCATTCAAATACATTGCGAATACGGAAACATTTGATTTTGTGTCGAATGAGAGACGCAGCGTTGGTTTCAGTTTCGTTTTAGACTAAATTAATTTGTTTTGGCTTGTCGTTTAACTATTGCTTCTTATATTTTTAATTCTTGTTCTTTTCTAAATACTGTTAACTGAAAGGCTTTGTTCTGGAGTGAGGGGAACTAAAATAGCCTGGCTATCTTTACAGTGTTTATTATAATGTTTGTAAACATTTCGCGTCGGCATTTCTGAATGAAATAATAAAATGCGACTTATGTTTTTCCCCCCTAAAAAACATTTTTTATACGCGTAGCGTATTTTAACCATGCAGCAAACCTTTTTAAATATTTTGATAAATTACTGAAAAAATAAATAATTAAATGACTTTTTAAACCGTTTAACTGATTGTATTAATCCGTCAAAATTATTACGGTCGGTTAACTGGTTAAACGGTTAAAATGAACATCCCTAGTTAGAATTAGAATTAAAGAATTAAACTGCTGGTTTAGTCTGGCAAGAGGAGAGTGGATTTCGACACACTATTTCCCTGTTTAATACTGTAAGCTAGTTTGACACAATCTGCATTGTAAAAAGCGCTATGTAAATAATGGTGACTTGACTTGAAAATGGTGACTTGGATTAAATCAGTGTTTTCCCTTTCGTTCAATCAGAATCGAGACAACTACATCCGATCATGTAAGATTCTCCCAGATGGGCGGACTTTGATAGTCGGGGGCGAGGCCAGCACGCTGTCAATCTGGGACTTGGCCACGCCCACTCCACGCATCAAAGCCGAATTGACGTCCTCGGCTCCGGCCTGCTACGCTCTGGCCATCAGTCCCGACAACAAGGTCTGCTTCTCCTGCTGCAGTGACGGAAACATCGTGGTCTGGGACCTGCACAACCAGACGCTCGTCAGGTATCTACAGACTCCTGCTGGTGAGATAGACCATGTTCATCTTCCTGAAGTCATGTGATGTCCTTGTGTCGCCCTCTATAGGCAGTTCCAAGGTCACACAGATGGAGCCAGTTGTATCGATATTTCCAACGACGGGACCAAACTGTGGACAGGGGGTCTGGACAACACAGTGCGCTGCTGGGACCTGAGAGAGGGTCGACAGCTGCAGCAGCATGACTTCACCTCACAGGTACTGCATATAGATTATACAGATATAATATCTATAATTATAAAAAGTCCCTTGAAGGTGGTCCGTCAGCACCATCTGGCACTTCTGTATTTTAGTCTTTAGCATACCGGCACTTCTGACATGTTGCCGGTACACAGAGTAAAAGCGTCAGGGTCTGGGTGATTATATGATCCCATATATGATTAGAAAGGACACTATATAAATCACACTAGCCAGGCGGGATCACCTCTCATCTCGACCAATCACGTAAATGAATGCAAGCGGAGTGTGTGTGTGGGGCGCGAGAGCATGTCAGGGGAGGCGCGCAGAATAGTATAATAATAATTAATTATTGATTACTAATTTGACTTTATAACGAAAATAATATCTTAAAATTAAAAGAAGCAGGCTTTTGCGATCACATCATTTTAAACCGGTAAACTCCTGGAAAGTCCAAGGATCCAGTAAACGAATTCAAACAGTAAGTTCAAAACAGCGCTAATGCAAAGAAAACACAGACAATTTCATCAGAAATATTCTTTTCAGTGTGTTTTGGCAAAGCAAGAGTGTTTTATAACTGAACTCTGATTATTCTGGTCATACATTAGCGATTCGGAATGGATCCTATGTAGTAAAGGCAGGCGATTTAGTGTCCTTTGGTGGATCCCTTGGGTCCGTTTGGTATCAAAGCTTGCTTGTTCCAATTTTTTATTGAAAACGATTATTATTATGATTCTGATTTGTGACACTATGCATACATTATTAAAATAACTTATTTATTTACTATAAATAAGTAAATCATAGTGTGGGGAGTGGGGTACCGTCACTTCTTTTTTTTCCACTTCAACACTGCATATATATTATATATATATATATATACACACACACACATATATGTGTGTGTTTTTTTTAAGAAAAAAAACATCTTACTCAAAACAACACAAGAAGTATTGCACTGTGGAGTCATCCATAATAAAATTTTAACATTTATTAGCAGAGTAAATGTGGTCATTGTGCCTTTTATATTTAATTTTTTCAAGCTTTTATGGCCTAAAGGTACTTGCCATCCATTTTTCCTGTCTGCAGGCACATTTTTATGCGTTAGATCTTTTATTGAAGTGTTTTTATGTGTGCGCAGATCTTTTCTCTGGGTTACTGTCCTACGGGCGAGTGGCTTGCAGTGGGGATGGAGAGCAGTAATGTGGAAGTGCTGCACGTCTCCAAACCAGACAAATACCAGCTGCACCTTCACGAAAGCTGTGTTCTCTCGCTCAAGTTTGCCTACTGCGGTACGAGTCACTATGCAGATGTATATGCCAATCGTTGAATTTGCCCATGTAATCCTATGGGCCTTCATTATTTATGCCTATTTAAAATAAATGCTATTAGATGGTACAAGATGTGATTTAATTTTCTTTGTGTGTATTTCAGGGAAGTGGTTTGTAAGCACGGGAAAGGACAATCTGCTCAATGCATGGAGGACGCCGTATGGAGCCAGTATTTTCCAGGTTTGTTCCAAACCCATATGACTTTATTTCTTCCTTAGAGATGTCTTTAGATGTCCTAAGCCTTTAAATGCTGCTACACTATTAACATTTCAGAATAACAGAGCAGCTTTGAGCAGACAGGAAATGCGATGGAGAAAGAACAAAGCTCGTTTTAAAATGAGACGGTTGTTGTTGCAGATTCGAAAATCACCGCACGCCTCTATTGTGACAGTGAGATTTAGCTGGATCTCATCGGTATTTGCGAATATGTCTCATTTTGTCTCTCACTCTCTCTCCAGTCAAAGGAGTCCTCATCCGTCCTGAGCTGTGATGTGTCCCCAGATGACAAATATATTGTAACTGGTTCTGGGGATAAGAAAGCCACGGTGTATGAGGTGGTGTATTGAACACAAAAATGGACGGATGGATGGATGAACATACAGCGCCAAGTATGAAACAATCATGGATGGCATGGCGGGCAACCATAGCTCTTCTATTTGCAGTACTTTCGCAACCATTTGAGAAATAGAAGGTTTTGTTCAGAATGGCATACTACCATACTATTCATACTATTTATGTAATAGGTATACTAATTAGACATAAAATACCCAGATGACATACTAACAGTGCTGGGTAGTAACTGATTACATGTAAATCTGGATTACGTAATCAGATTCCAAAAATTAAGTACTCATAATTTGATTATATTACATTTTAAAATGCTCATAATCAGATTAGTTACTTTAAATATTACATGATTACATATTATTCACACAGTGGCAGCAAATTATACATGATTCTTTTTTTTAAGTTTCTTAAACAGTAGTCATAATGCATTAACTAAAATAAGTAACCTAGATTACATTCCTAACTACAATTTTCATCATAATCTGTAATCAGTAACAGACTGCAATTTGTAAGTAATCTACCCAGCACTGCGTACTAAGTTTTACCAAAATGTCCTGAATAAAATACTATGTGGGATACTGGATCCCATGGCAATGTTCTCAACCTCACATTTTTTGTAATATTATTGGACAACAACTTTAGAACAAAAATGTAAATCAACAAAGTGGACGGCTCTCGCCAAATTAAATGTGCAACAATGTAGCGTATTACTATATATCTTAACATCCTTCTGTCCTTTTTTTACATCCTATGCTTTTAGATATTTAAAATAGTATGTAGTACACAGTATATACTGTGAAGTATGCCAGTATTCCATTACGAACATAGTAAGTGGGGAGGTTTTAATTAGAACCATCTTCAAGCTAAAAGAGGAAGCCCCACAGACAGCAGGTATTTAGGGAGCTTCTACTTACAGAAACACCAAAACCAGACAATCATTTCATTAGTCGCAAACTCTCTCCATAAAGCGAGCACAGCATCTTCCCTCCAAAGAGAAAAGAGTTTGCAGGCTCCTGGCTCATGTTGGAGCATCTCCGGATGAACACGATATAGGCGTACAAACAATTCTCCACTCGCCTATCCAACCCAATTAGACATTCATGTGGCAAATCCCAGTCGAATTCTCCAACCTGCATTTAATTTCCTCCTTCCACAAGTCAGTGTCTAATGAGGAGCAAGGGTAAATCATGCAGGATTCGTGCAGCAAATATTCACAACCACGGCCGTTCGGTTTTAATTCCTGTGGATTATCATACAGATGTTGCACTCATTTGTGGTTTAATGCTCATTTTCATGTCATTAATTATCTTTTAGCTTTGCATGGGAAATCGTTTCATGATTGTTCTACTTCAGTAAGATGATGCAAATACCTAAATATTCATAACTGGTATATGGTATTTCATAAAAAATTGTAAGAATTGTTAAAATGTATAAAGTAATGTTATGTTTAATGCAGAACAATTAATTACAAAAATAGGTTCCAAAAAATAAATCATGTAATTAATCAACACAGCATAGAACAGAATGCAATAGTCTTTATGAAGAAAAAATTATTTTAATTTGAGGATTGCAAATATTGCAATATCAGTATCAGCAAATAGGGATGTCATGGAATTAATTTAAATGCATTTTTTAATGAATTATCATACCTGAATTCTTCACAAAGTAACTGAGAAATGCTTGAAAATCTGAGAGGTCCTAACACAGAGCCCTGATGCACACCATCAATAAGAAGAGCTGTGGTTGCCAACCTGACCAGGAATGTTCAAGGAGAGACACTACAGGATTCATCTATCACATGCCCCAAACATCCTGCTGGGAACAGATTTTTTTTTTTAATTACAGTTTTGTTTTGTTCATTCTTCTTTTGATCTATAAAGCTTTTCTCAGCACCATTTTTGTTTGTGAACCGAAGGAATTGTATCAGGTTCTTTCTCTTTTGTATGGCAATAGTAAGCAGTGTTACTAGTGTTTTGATCAGTCTGTTTATTATGCAGAAAGTGCCGTGTTTATTTTTTTCTTTTTCGAATAGCTGAAAATATGGCTGCCTGCAAAGTGGCATTTGTCCGTTTCAAGACAGACCGGCTCTGCTGCATGATCTGTCTTTGACATTATGCTATCTGAATATGTGTATCTATCTATCTATCCTTATATAACCCATTGTTTGTATACTGAGAACAATGTTTACCATCATGATTTTGTTGAAGACTCTCTTGAAAGCCAAGGAACTTTTTCGAAGGCATCGCTGTGATATCCCTGTAGCACTTCCCCTGTGATGTAAAAGACATGTGTACATTGACAAATTAAACTTGTGGTCATCTTTTGAAGTTGTGTTCTTGAGAAGTGGTTCACTAGCAATCAATGATTAAAAAATATATACATACCAGCTCATGCTAATGCAAATTTTATTTACATATGTAGAATTGTTTACAATAACATTGTAATAATTGTATTAAATGTAAATTGTATTACATTCAATAATTGTAAACAATTTATATTGTAGTTCTATTTTATACACTAAGCCATCTCATCAGTGACAAACATAAGCTTGGTTACAATTAATGAATTTAATGCATTCACATTCTTTTACACATTTAAATTTATTTTAAAAATTACATAGAAATTAAAATCAGCATAAGCATGAGTTTTTAGGTTTGCATAGTCCTAAAACTTTACTTTTTTAATATAAATTGTATTCAAATTTGTGTATTTATCTACATAATGCAGTTAAAAAAAGTAAATTTCTTCCATTTCATCAGAAATATAAATTAATGCAACTACCCAACAGTATGCATCTTTTGGCTTTTAAAGAGCTTTATTTACAGTTCATACATACCAATTTTGCGACCAAAGTCAAAATAATTTTCAACATGCTCCAACATACAGTATTCACGTGATAGGATGTTAACTGAGTGTCTTTATAGCCGTTTCCCTGAAGTCAATGACACACTAAAATCCAATTGTTGTCCTACATCATAGTCCATCATCTTATACATCATCCATACAATCATAACACAGAGCCGAGATCAGATCAGCTTTTAAGAAAATTATCGACGAAGTCATAGGCCAGTCCTTTAGGTCTCGTCATAATTAATTCATACACGGTGGCTCCATAATTGTCCATTTCCGTGAAAATTCCGAAGGCTAAAAAAATAAGATTTCTTTTACTATTATATTCACTACAGAGGTGTCATCATGTTTAAAAAAAAAAAAAAAAAAAAGAAAGAAGAAAAGAGGAGGTCTTTGGAGAAATTCCACATTTTTGAAGCTAGTCTACCAGCTTTCCTCACAGCATTAAAAAAACAACAAGGTCAGTTCTGAAGATCCACCATCCGATCCTGGAGTCGAAAAGTACAGCCATATCTTTGTCTCAGAGTCCATACTGACGTCCATGCCACACATTTTGTCTCCCAAGTTCAAGTCAAAACAATGATGAATCTGGTCTCCTCCATCCAATCAGTTTTTCTAATTTTATGAATGACATTCCAAACACATTCAGTTTAGTAAATGACTTCATACACGGTAGCCTTCTTATCTCCTGAGCCAGTGACAATGAACTGGTCGTCAGGGGAAATGTCACAGCTGAGGACGGACGACGATTCCTTAGACTAGGGACAAAAACAATTAGTGAGTTTAATCAGGTGTTAGATAGCACTGCTGATCAGTGTTGGTCTCATTTATTCTGAAAAATAGGACAAACAGAAAGAGCCTACTCAAAAAAATATATATATTTTTTGACTCATTGTGACAATGTCATAATAAAAGTCTCCATCATAGTGACAAAAATGCAATTTAAATTATCAGTTAAATTGTGCTATGACAATAAGCTATCTGAAACGGTTAAACAATACTGGGGAAGCTATTCTGAGTAGCCTGTATTTTAGAAAACTACCATTTAAAATAGTTTAAGCTACCCTTTAAAAAGTAGTTAGCTAAGCTACAAGCTAACTTGAATAGACCAAGTAAAAAATAGTAAAAGCAGCATTCATTGCACAATTTTTTTTAAAGTAGCTAACATTTACCAACCGTTTGAATGAAGTAATTTACTAAAATTATTTGTGCATTTGTCAATTTGCTTGGCTGCTACGATCAGAATTCAGCGCTAATTTTCGGAAAAAGTAGCTTGTTACTGGAAAAAGCTTACTTAATGTATTAAGGTTAGTAGTGTTACTACTTTTAGTTAGTTACTCAACACTGCGGTATTTATAGTCAACAGACACTATTATCAAACCATTACCTGGAATATGCTTGATCCATATGGAGTTCGCCATGCATTCAGTAGATTATCTTTGCCTGTGCTTACAAACCATTTACCTGCAATAGTTCAAAGTAAGATTTCAGGCACAGCCTTTCAATTAAACAGCCATGTTTTTCTATAATGATTTTTTTTCATTTCTAACTAAAAACATTTTTTAAGGAGAAAACAAAAAACAAACGTACCGCAGTAGGCAAACTTGAGCGAGAGAACACAGCTTTCGTGAAGGTGCAGCTGGTATTTGTCTGGTTTGGAGACGTGCAGCACTTCCACATTACTGCTCTCCATCCCCACTGCAAGCCACTCGCCCGTAGGACAGTAACCCAGAGAAAAGATCTGCATGCACAAATAAACACATTATTTCATGCTAAAAACAATCATGATCCTGTCTTCAAGCATTGATGCTACGTCCACATTAATCCATAATTGTTTCAAAATGTTCTCCATCAACACTAGTGTTTAAGCATTTTCAAAAAGTTGCTCATCCATACTGACACGTCTGAAAATGCTTAAATCACCTGACGCTGGTAGGTCAACATGACAACGACAACATTGTGGATATAGTATGTTCGGATTAATCTCATACTACACAATGAACACTATATAGAACATACTATGTATTACAAAGTAACATTTATCTTTAGAAACACTATGAAAGTGAACAGAAGCACAATAGATGACTAAACATGCATCAGCATTTTCAAATACCTCCATTTCACAGTTCACGCTACCACATGATAACAGCTTTCAAATGTATCCACAACCACAATTCTTCAAATTGAGAAATATACAACTACATTTCCTGCGTTTCCTCTGAGCTGCAGTACCTGTGAGGTGAAGTCATGCTGCTGCAGCTGTCGACCCTCTCTCAGGTCCCAGCAGCGCACTGTGTTGTCCAGACCCCCTGTCCACAGTTTGGTCCCGTCGTTGGAAATATCGATACAACTGGCTCCATCTGTGTGACCTTGGAACTGCCTATAGAGGGCGACACAAGGACATCACATGACTTCAGGAAGACGAACATGGTCTATCTCACCAGCAGGAGTCTGTAGATACCTGACGAGCGTCTGGTTGTGCAGGTCCCAGACCACGATGTTTCCGTCACTGCAGCAGGAGAAGCAGACCTTGTTGTCGGGACTGATGGCCAGAGCGTAGCAGGCTGGAGCCGAGGACGTCAATTCGGCTTTGATGCGTGGAGTGGGCGTGGCCAAGTCCCAGATTGACAGCGTGCTGGCCTCGCCCCCGACTATCAAAGTCCGCCCATCTGGAAGGAGCTTGCATGACCGGATATAGTTGTCTCGATTCTGATTGAACGAAAGAGTAGAGTTTTAGTCAAACTAGGATGGCGAGTACCAACTACAAGCAGAGTTTAACGTGACGCAGATCTCACCAAACAGTCCAGTTGGGCCATTGGACTCTTGCTGCCCGGTTGGCTGATGTCCCACACTTTGACGCAGCCTTTTCCGCCGGTGTAGACGTGACGCGTGGAGGTGCTGATGGTCACCGCGCACACCACCTCTCCATGACTGAGAGTGTGGATCTGACGGGCGTGACGTGGGATGCCAGGGCCGAGGAGGGCGTCAGGAGGGAAGGGCACTGGCTGCATTTGACCATCTGCGCTCACGTGGAACGAGTAAGCACTGGGGGTGTGAAAGTCTTATTATTAGGATTTAGTTTAAGACAGACTGGACTATGGAGTTGACGTCGAGAGGAATTGGAAACATTGGAAACTTACGGTTTTCCGGAAGCTGCCGACTGCAGGCTAGCAGGTAACCCTGGTACCCTCATATGGGGGTGAGGAGACTCGTAGCCCACCTTCAAAAGCAAGAAAGCAAAAAATTAAAGCGATTAAATCATAAAGGCACAGGGTAAATGTAACCGTCTCAGTGTTTTTTCCTTACCACAGGTGAGCGTCCGTATCCAGCGGCAGCTGCAGCAACGGCAGCAGCGGCAGCAGCTGAGCCGTTCATCTGAGGGGAGACGAGGTGGAGACCGGCACCGTATCCTGCAGCTCCAGCCAACTCGCCGTTAACTCCCGGGGGAGGAAGGCCAAATGCACCAGGGGGGTACCCGCCCTGCACCGCCAATGGGTTCCTCAGACCTAATGCTAAGAAATCCAGAAATAGAGGTTAAGAAAGAGTTTAAGACAGAAATAGAACGTAAGAAATAGACAAGCAGAAAAGACAGGCAAGGTTTCTTCACAGTGCTGAAGTATAATATAAATAAGCATTAATTTATTGACAATGAGATTATACCAAACTAAAGTTGTCGTTTTTTTAACATTTAACATTATCCCAAACTACTTAAGGTTATCCAGAATTTCATCTTTTCATTGAGGCTTTTTTTTTCTTCTTTATGATATCAAGACAGTTAGACCACACTTACATTTGGACTTGTGCCCTCAAAAATATTAAAACTAATTTTAAATTCAGAAATTAAAAACATGCGTATCATAGAAGGTGCATTCAAGTCACTATGTATGAATTTCAATTTTAATTTTAGAAGAAATTAAAAGATCCTGACTAAAAACAGTGTCATGTCTTTGACCCCATTAATATCATTCTCAAGAATGCTAAAACAATTACACAGCTTTCAAGGACATAAGCTCAGCAAGATGATGCCATTAAAACAAAACCACCTTTTAGAAACAGGAAGACCACTACTGCCCTCTGCTGGCTGACTAGCCATCAACCCTCAATAAGAGCATTCAAACCAGGTTGACCCAAACACTCTACAAATTCAGTCACTAAAGACTTGGACTATCAGGATAACAGGATCTTACCAAGAGGGTCAACGCCTGACTTCCCAGGAACGGTGCGGAACTGCGGAGGAACGCTAGGGCCTGGGGTGGACGACTCCTGGGACATAGGTGTGCCAGGCTTCATCCCTGGAGTGCTGGACTTCTCTCTCTGGAAGGTTAGGGAATGCATTTACACACATTCATTATTCAAGCAAGGTATATAGTCGATGAATAAAGAACTGGGAAAAAGATGCAGCCGTAGTCAAACTTGAGCGGGGACTGTCACTCTTTGTGATTCTAGCAAAAGCAAGGCGAGGGATGTGTTTTGCTGCTGAAGAAAGTGCGCCTTTTTGTGCAGGTGGAAAAAACAGAGTCACAGTGAAGGGCATCGTGTTTGTGTTAGGGCTGCACAATTAATCGAATTTCTAATCGCGATTACAATTACGGATACCACAATTACGTAATCGTTCAAAGCGGCAATTAATCGTTCAAAGTCCACTTATGTTATTCTGCACGCTTAAAATGCGTTTTTTTCTTTCTACATGTTATCTTAAGGGTTTTTCCATTGTTTTAGTTCTAGTTTTAGTATAACATTATAATACCATTCATATTTTTTCTTTTTTTTATCATTTAAAGAAGAAACCAATCCGATGTATAGTTGACATTTGAGGCTTAATATTATAGAAAAGCATTAAAAGTTTTTCAGTTAGAGTTTTCATCTTATTTATTTTCATATAAAAATTCGGCATGCAGTTGCATCAAACAATGGTATAAACATCATTCAATGTAAACTGTGATAATCGTAATTAACTAATCGCAATTACAATTTCAAGGGAATAATCGACAATTACGATTTTTGTCAATCGTGCAGGCCTAGTTTGTGTGTGTTTTTAAGTATGTACCGGTGGAGGCTCCTTGCTGCGTGAAGGGGAAGCAGCACTGCTGGAGGAAGCCAGCGAGGTCGGACTGGCCTGGGGCAGAGGCTCCTTACGGGAAGGAGGGAGTTTATCTAATCCGTTCTCTCTGGAGGAGTACGACTGCACACTCCTTGGAGAAGAAGGGTCCTGAGGGAACAATGCACATGATGGATTAATCAGGAGAAAACATGGTCAGCCTCGTTTTTAAGTTCATTCTTTAACGTAAACCGACCTCGTCAACGACCAAATTGTCATCGCTCTTCTCCGCGTCGCTGCCCTGAAAGAGAACACACTTCAGAGTTTAGCGACTCTGTTTATTCCCTACATATGCTTAAATCAAATAAAAATCATGTGGATGATTAATAAAAGGATGAAGCAGATTTAACATGGAAAGAACACTTACGTAGTCGGTCATGAACTCCTTCTCATCTGCTTTTCTCTTTTTTCCGTTGCTGAGGTAGTCTGAAGGCCTGCCTTTGTCTCCGTTAGAAAGTGAACTCTGGAAGAGGAAGAGAAAGATGAGAAAATGAGAGTGGAAAGGGTGAACGGCTGAGACGGAGGATGTGCGTGTAAGTGTGTGTGAGCGAGAAGAAAGAGATAATGATGTAGGAGACGAGGGATAAATCAAATCAGCTCCATAACTGCTGGACCCACAGGCAATAGAGACGCCTAATGCATGACAGTCTGCACCGAGAGAAAGAGACAGAGAGCAAGAGGAGAGAGAGAAAACGGACAGATACAACTGATACTCACTGGTCCAGGTTCACGGTCTATGGGGATCATGGGAAGGGCAGGAAAACGTCCCCGCGGCCAGTCAAAACAAACCAAAAAACAAACAATGTGACTATGACGGTTAGACAAAACTCACCCCTCCACCAGACAAAACAATTAACACCTTTAACAATTAATTCCTTCAGTTCCCACTCTTTCATGTTTCATTGATGATATATGAGCTGACAGATTTCAAAGACGAACTGGTCAACATTTCAGGGTAGAGTTACAAAGTCTTAGAAAGAAAATGTGATTAGTGCAATAGAATTGCTAGCATCTTTCTAGATCACTTAAGTCTGGTCTATGATATTCTAATCTGTAGGTACAATTCATATCTCTTCTTCAAAGTATCTCTTCTTCAAAGTTAGTCTACAGTATTTTTTAAGTCTAAATTGTTAAGGTGCGGACACACTTTATCACTGTTCAGCAAATTTTTGTGGGTGATATATAGTCATTTAGTCATAAAATAATCTTCATGTGAGAGTCAAAAAAGTTCCCCACATAAATTTCGCTCATGATCAAGTTGGTGGATTCGCCACACTGACCAACAGAAAGTTGATTTCACACAAAATTTCACTGAAATGTCACCACACTATAGCGACAAATGTGACCACAACTATAGTCTGATCCCTTTTCACTAAATTTTAGAAAACATTGCCACAACAAGCCAGATGATTCATAAATTGTGTTTGTAACAAAACAGTATGGGATTAGTAATAAAGATGTACGATTTATCAAAATAAAACCAAAAATCACAATATGGCTCAATGTGATTATCAAAAAAATTGGTGCGCCTCTAAACATGCTGCTCATTAGTACTCTAATTTTACAGGTGTACAGTAAAGTTTTATTTTTCAGTGAAATATAATAATATCATCTCATTATTTTTTTTATTAAAAATACTACTATTACTTATTATTATTTAGCAAAATTGACAACAACAAAAAAAAAAATTTGGCCAAATTGTACAACCCTACAAATGCAGCAAACCTAGATTTTTTGTTTTGGTTTTAAATCACATTTTAAAGTTGTTGTTTTATCAGAAAATGTGTTAGTAGCCCTAAAGAGTAATGTACTAAAACTGAACACTCCACATTTCTAGATTAATTAGTACATACAGGTAAAGAGAGAAAGTATGAGACGTTATAACTATAATACATGCAAGCATTTACATGTACTTTTGACTGAAACTGTACCAGTCTGGTTTTTGCACAGTCAAACTAACAGAGCTAGATCATGTGTTTGACGCTCAGCTTCATCCAGCATTTATAGACGTTAATTGGACAACATTTGGCCTCTGCTTACTCTGAAAGATGGATCCGATTACGCATTCGTTGTAATCCCACCGATTAAAACATTGCACCATTATAACTGCACTTGATAGTTCTGTCCCTGGTGTTAATAAACCAGTCAAGTGATCTGTCAGTATGATTTTATTTGTTATACCTCTGTGGTGTTCTGCTGCAGCCGCTGCTGCCACGGCCTCAAAATGGGCTCGCTCCTCTTTAGAGGCCAGCTGGGCCCCGAGGGCCCCGGAAAGTGCCAGCAACCCAGAGCCGCCCCCCAGAGCCAGTCCCGGGTGAGGCAGGCCGGAGTGGTGAGGGGCCATGGCCAGTCCCTGGGCAGCATGCTGGGAAAGGTGTTGGGCCTGCAGCTGTTGCTAGAGGGTACGAGAGGAAGAGGACGATGGAGGTATGAAGCGAGGGGGGGGGGGTCAAATAAGAGAGGAAAAAAAGATGAAGAGAGTGTGGGAGATTAAAAGAGAGTGACACAGAGGCCGAGATGGAAGTGGAGTGAAGAAACAGATAGCCAGAGGAAATGAAAAGAGCATGAGGAGGAGGAGAGAGAGATGAGGGGAAAGGGATAGAGAGAGAAAAAACACAACACAGTTAAGACTTGGATCTGCACCAGAGTTACACAGGGAATTAATTCATGACCCGTTCCCAGTGTCCCGAGAGTGAGGGAGTCAGTCACACTGGAGTCGACCCGGATGGGTTCGGGGAACAGCGTTGCTGCAGCATTCACTAATGATCACTCCAAAATAAAATAATTTAAATAATTTGAAGCTGATGACTGCCATGACAGAAATCAAAATGCAAAACACCAAAGTGAATAAAAATACGGCAAATCATATGTGAAGAATTCTAAATGCTTTACAACAAAAAGTGGGATGTCAATTGGTGGCCAGACACACACTCAACTAGTCTCCACTCACACATCATGCTAGTGGGCGCTAAAGAGAATAATTGTCAAAAAATTGTTCCAAACCTGTATGCTGTTATTTATTATTTTTTCGCAGAACACAAAAGAAGAAATTTCCACTGTCCACTTTTCCACACAACATTTCTTTGTCCAAACTCTCCAAAAACATAGCAGCCGATAGTCGTCTGAAGCAATAGGACAGTTTATGCGCGAGGAAGAATACGAAAGTCGTCATTTACCGATGATCTTCCTGTGCGTCAAAAATTGCATACAGATTCAAACATCATGTTGGGTTACTACATACAGTAAAATCAACACCATTTTGGGCCAGGAATAATGCTGATGCAGTGATTATAAATTTCGAAACAAGCTTTCGAAAAAAATGTTCGAAGCTTTAGGAGATGCAGTCACTTAAAAGAAGAACAGACAAGGTCACAATGAACTCTTTTTGTTTTTTTATTGTTGAATGGAAAGCTGCAGTGTAAAGAATCTGCAAAAAAAATGCCTTGGTTTGTCAAGTAAAAAAATGACTAACTTCTCCCAGATGAACACAGAAATGTGACTTATGTACACACCTTAAAAGATGTATCCGAATGGGGTGCAGAGAATTAGTCTAATTATATTGAGCATTCTTAAAATTGATAAGTTGACTAGTTTAGCCAAATTGAAGCAGAAGCAGAAAGCAAGCAAAAATAGAATTTAATTTAACACAATGTACATTTTTGAAATGTTAAATGACCTTTTCCCACCATCATTTGGCAATTGTTGAAAAATAATAATAATAACAACAACAAACATAATAATAATAATTTTATTATTATTATTTTTATTTTATAATATTATGCTGCATCTATTGTACAACCATGACAATTATTCTTATATTAGTATTACTAATAGTAGTTATACATTCAGAATAATGAATAAATGTACTACTATAATAATAGTAATAATGATAATAATAATAATAAAATACTACAAGTACTACTACTATTAGTACTACTACTAATAAATAAATGTTACAATAATATTTATGTTATTATTAGTAACAATAATAACAAATATTAATTAGTAATAAGTAGACACTAAGACTGACACTAAACTATCCACTCAGACAGGAAGACACTATTTAACTGACATATCAGTGTGACCAACCAAATTTGTGTTGGTTTGTTAAGGGGTGACTAAGTCTGAAACTGTACATAACTCACGAACTTACTACCATTCACAAACACATCTACTGAATTGTTTGATGCCACAAACAGTGCACATTTTGCCCCGTAAAGCCAAAGAATGCCAAAGAGATCATGAAAAAATGCCAATTAGAGACATTTTTTGTCCACAAAGCATCAGTCAGCCCATGCACACTTCTTGGGCACCAAGCTGAGACTACAATTACAAGACCGTGATAACCTAAATGCTTCAGTAATAGTAAAAAATACAATCCTGTTCACCCAAACGTATCTATCACACAAAACGTCGCAAGGGTGTGTAACCTGCTACCTCCACTCACACAGCTAGTAAATATTTTAGCCCTCCACATCTGGTTCATGCTAATTGTTGCGCAGTGAGGAGAGGGGATGCCTGAAATATTCATGCCCAGCATCTGCTGCTCCGGTCCAGTCGAGAGGAGTGACGCCTCCCCCTGTGAGCAGGTCACTGGTCTTGCCCCATCGAGCTGCTGTGTCTTTTGAGGCAGTACTGGGGGTTGCCATGCTAAGGCTATTGTAATCATTTACCAGCGACCAAAACAAGAGCTCCCCCGAGCTGAGGGCAACCCAGTTCACCCACCCGTCGCAATATTTTTCTTACAGAGATAGTTCATTCACAAATTAGTGACTTAAATGTTGTACCAAACCCATATAACTTAATTTCTTCTGTGAAACACTAAAGATGATATTTTGAAGACTGTGCTGGTCGCTCTTTTCCATGCAGTTCAACTGACTAGGGACTCTGAGTTTTTGAGCTTCAAAGGACACAAAAGCAGCATAAAAATATAATGAAAATGATTCATATGACTTATGCACTGTTTTCAAAGTCGTACAAGAGTTTTGTAAGATGAACAGACAAATTTAAGTCATTAGATTCCCTCTAGATTCTCCAAAAGAAACGGCTTTGATATTAACTAAAACTATTACCATCTACATCATTTATGTTGACTTGAAATAAGCATTTCATCTAATATTGATATTTAATTTGATTTCAGCTTTAAGTACTAAAGTACTAAAACTGAAGTACAAAAAAAAAAGTATATATATATAATATATAGTTACTATATTATCTTAAAAAAAGAAACTGAAAAAAAAACCCACTTAACTAAACTAAAAAGTATTACTAATATAAACTAATATCTATATTAGTATGGCCATTTTTCCCCGTCATCTCTAACTGACCGTTCACAAAGAGCTTGATTGCCAGGCGATCTGACCAATCATAAAGCCAAATCCACCATCTTGCTCGACAAACAAATCAGAAAGGAGAGTAGATTCATGTCGGTGGACTAAACTGGAAAAATTGCGTGTATTGACGCCTTTCTGCAGTTGAAATAAAATACGTTTTTATTTTCATTCATGTTTATTTCACGCTTTAAGTAAATATGAAGACGATCGGTTCACGTGCCGCTTGAACTACAATACAAGGCAATGTCACGACACATTACAGAGCTACAAAATGGGATTTATTGTTTGAATTTCTTAAATAGAAAATTTTAAAGCTGAGACCGGTTCCGTCTTGTCTGTCAGTTTCCTCTTTGCTCCGCTATGTATTTTTTTACTGCGTGAGAACATGATGTGTAGTGTGAGAGAGGCATGGCTAGTTGTCAGACATAGCAACAGTAACTAAAGAGGGTGCTTTTGTGAAGGATCAAATACAATGTGCCACGTAGCCTGAATTCACCCCATTTAAATAAATAAATAAACAAAAAAATTAATAAAAAAGAAAAACACAACAAAATTAATAAAAACTTTGAATAAGTAATTTTCTGATTTAAATGTTAAAGTATTAATAATAAAATAAAAGTAGGCCTATGTCAGTGATACAAAAATAACACTGGTATGACTATTTTGATTATTACAATGACACTTTTCTGCATTTTTTGCATTCTTTTTGAATTCATTGTAATTGCCTGTAAAAGAGCAACATTCTTCAAAATATCTCTTGTATGTCAATATATGATTGGGTGAGTAAACCTGACAATATTAAAATTTTGGGGGTATGAATTACTGGCGTAGAAAGACCCCCCCACCTCCACACTTTCCAAAGAGGAGGAATAGACCCCACCCCCATCTCTTCTATATCCATCCATCACAGCCCTCCCCAGGGAAGCACAATGATTTCTTGTTAGGGAACGGCAACTACAAAATGACATCTTCAGAGGAGAGAGTGGGGGGAGGCTGGGAAAAGGGGGCGGAGGGCAAGGAGGAGGAGGCGAAAGAAGAGAAACGGGGGGGGAGGGGGGGGGAGTTACATTAGAGAAGGGAATTCATGGAGCATGTCAAAAAAGAAGTGCAATTGAAATGGAGGGAGAGAACAGACGCTCCGAGAGCGCTGACCTAATTTAAACTGACCTGACATCTGCACGAGAGAGAGAGCGAGAGAGAGACTGAGCAAGCAAGGTCGGGAAATGCAGATGCAGTAGCAGACGCAATTTATGAGGAAGGAGAGCGAGAAAGTCACAGCTAGCTACTTTTAGACAATCGCACACACTCGTGTGTGTGTGTGTGCGAGAGAGAGAGAGAGAGGCGAAAGGGGGAGTGTGCACTGCATACACGTTATTTGTTGATCTAATTAGTTTGTTTGCAGATTAATTTTAAAACAAGTGCCACGGGCCAGACCTAAGAGGATTTCGACTACATAAAACGCCTGCAAAAAAAGATCCCTGCATAGTTGAATCTGAATTATGAACCCTACAAAAGATAAAAGGAATAATAAAACTCTCCAGCACAAATCACAATGTGACACCGAACAGGCATTTTTACACCGACTCTTCGCAGTCAGCCCACGTTAAAATTATTGAGCGTGTTTGCATGCACAGCAAATGATGGTCAACTAGTCGTCCAACAACTAACTACCCATTGATGTGATTTGTTCTTCTTATATTTTGTTAGTGAAGATGCTTTAATTAGCTAAAACCATCTTTGAAAGGTTGCATCTTATCCCATAGAAAGCATGCAATGCTCATTATAAAACACTTATGACGAAAAAAAAAAAATATTATTTGCAACTGCATGCGAGGCAAAATTTCACATATTTTTGACCTTTCCCTAAACAGCATTACATTGTTAAAAGGATAGTTCATCCAAAAAAAGTAAATTATGTCATCATAAACTCACATTCACGTCGTTATCGTGTATAGGGGTGTCGCAATATACCGGTATTGGTGATATTTGAAACTGAATAATACACATACAGTAACATGACACACAATAATCCAGTGTCAGTGCCATTATGGAGTGTTAAACTCTCACATGTGATTTGTTTCATTCATACTCGACACCGGAGGGCACCCTCGCACAGAAAGTCCACAAGTAAGACTCATAGGACTAATAAAACAAATTACTTTCCATGAAATCTTTTATATGGACAAAAGTATCCTGCAGTATAAAATGCAGAAAAAAAATGTTTTGTATGATGAAATATGATGAGAATCAGCACACTGTTACAACAGTACATGGTTTATCGGTGTTCAAGCCATTTCAGGTATTTTCATATGATAATGTATATTTATATCGCAATGGAAATCGACATCACCTTTATCACTGTATAGAATACTATAAAATAATTAGTTCACAGACGGAAGTTATTTCAAACACTCGATCAACACCATAACACAAGTTTGACATAAAATATGTAGTTATTCTCATAATTTGTCTGACACTGCTAAACTAAAAACGGTTAGCATTTTAGTTGCTTCTGTTTAGCGTAATTGTTCCTTTTGTATGTAATGGTGCGATTCATTGGTCAAAAAAATAAAAAATAAAACAAATAAAGATTAATTTGACTGATAGAATGATTTATTATTTTAATTTTTAAAGATTTCTATAGATATCACGAGATATCGTTATCGTGAATTTTTGAGGCCATGATAAAACAATGTAGTGAAAAATCTGATATTGTGACAGCCCTACTTTTGTGTTCAACAGAAGAAAGAAATTCGTACAGTTTTGGAACAACATGAGGGAGAGTAAATGACAACAATTTTCTTTTTTGAGAGAACGATCCCTTTAAATGTGTTTACCTTAACATTTGACTGTAGTTTCAGTATAATTGGTGTAAAACTACTAAATCAAAAGATATCAGCAGAGGGAACCAGCAAACGTACCTGTTTGTGCATCTCTATGTTGAGGCCGTAGGACATTTCGTAGTACTGAAAAAAAGAAAAGGATATCATTAAACTGACAAATACTAGGGGTATTCGAGTTGGCTGTTTCAATGTTAATTAGTGTCATTATTTGTTTGGAAATCATTGGAAATCCAGTCACTCTGCAGAGGTGCGTAGTGTCGTCAAAAGTACCGACTTCGGTACCAGTCCGTACAGAAATTTAAAAAATGTCCATTTCACACTAACATTTGAACGCTGTTGAGCGGATTCTTAAACACCTCTGATTGGCCATTGTGTTCACGCGCTCAACAGATATGACTGTGATTGCTACAAAGACCATCGCTTCACGGTCTTCACCGAGCAGAGCGTTCACACAGAAGCACACAGGGGCGTTTGAAAGCAGGCGTCTGCCAGCGATCGTCGATGTGCAGATATATTAGGGATCCGCTGATATACATGGCTTTCAAACGCTCCCCGTGTGCTTCTGTGTGAGCACAGAAAAATTGATTTTTTTGCAGTTAACAGTATAGTGATATATGACAGTAGTTACACTCAAACTAAACAGGTTTCAACTTTCATTGTGACGAATGTGTGACCAACTTGAACCTGTTGCGAAATCTGCCTGAGGAAACTTTCACCCTCATCTGAAATTCCTGATTGCATGGATTCCTATTGAAATGTGTTGCAAAAATTGGCCAAACAATGGTAAATGTAACCACACTGTTAAAAAAAAGGCAGACCTTGCCACAAATTGCAGAAATCTATGAAAGCCCATTTCAGCCACTGAAAAAATAAACAAATTAAAAAAATTAAAAAAAAGGGGTAATTGCGACTTTTTCATCTCACAATTCTGACTTTTTTCACAGAATTGTGCGATATAAACTCGCAATTGAGAGAAAAAAAGTCCGAATTGGGAGTTTATATCTCGCCGTTCTGACTTTATTTCGCAGAATTGCGAGTTTATATCTCTCAATTATGACTTTATAACTCGCAATTTATATCACGCAATTCTGAGAAAAAAAGTCAGAATTGGGAGATAAAAAGTCAATTAAATTTTATATTTTATTCAGTGGCGGAAACGGGCTTCCATAGAAATCAGCTTAGAGCTGATAAAAAAAATCATCCTTAAGCCATATGTGGTTATTTTTAAAAGTATTTTATAACAATGTAGTCCACATGAAGAAAAGAACACAGCTCAACACCACATTTATTGATAATATTCACCTTTCACCCTGATAATATTCTCTCACAAGTCTGAAAGTAAATACTGATACATTTTGGTTTGTTCCTCACAAAAATGGCTTCATAAGACTTATATATGAAGCAAGCAATATGGTCTACTTTTTTGTCTTTTCGTTGTTCAAAAACTCCTACTTGTCTGTTCCATGTCGGTAAATAAATAAGGTTAACTTTTTAGTAAACAATTCCTTTCAGCTAGCTGGTTAAATTCTATTAGATAGAGAGAATAAAGTAAAAAGGAAAGGAGAGGCAGAGAGAAAAGGGTAAAAACAACAGAGACGGAGGGATAGAAAGACCCTGTCAATAAAAGAAGCTGGCCTGACAGCTGCCTGTTGTATTCACCAGCTCTGCCAAAAGTCCACAGTGTTGCTAGGCGACTCCCACACTAAAAAAATTATGAGCCAAGAAGAGAAAAAAAAAGGGAGAGCAAGAAAACGGACAGAGAAAAGAGGTTAAGCCGTCTTGCCAAGAGCAAATGGCATGCCAGGCACACATAGCTGCCATATCTGTGGGCACTGAGGCACATGGCAGCAGCTCTGAAAACTCATTCTCTGTGATGGATGAGCTGCGTTTGAAGGACTTCTGATTGAGGGCTGAAGAAAGATGTCTGCTGTTTGGATGCGTGTCGCATCTGATGCCTGATGCAAAACTAAGTTAGGGGGTGTGTGTGTTTGTCTTACCATGACATAATGTCTCTGTATTTCTGTCTTCTCTGTGGCCAGCTTTTCACACTCCAACTTCAGACTGCAGAAGAAACAGAATGAGAGATATGTTTTATTGGATTGGTTGAAAGAGCGATTCTGCTGGACTGTTTGGGTGTTCAGACATATATAGACAGAGATGACAAAGACAAAAACAGACAATTACAGACAAATAAAAAGACATTACAGAAAGAGATAGGAACAAAACCCGAGAGACAAAGCCAGATAATGAAGACAGAAAATTAGAGAATGAGACAGACAGATATACAATATATAGACACATTAGATTTACAAGACAGAAATAGACACGCATAAATATACAGAGATATAAAAACAGAATAAAGAAAGACAAAAGATGTAGACATAGGATTCAGACAGACATAAAAGATAGACAATATAGACAAGATGTGAACAGACAGAAAGATATAGAGTAGAGACACAGATTGAAATAGTCAAACACAAGTTAGATGTAAAGACAGACAAGGAACACAGAGACGCAAGATAGAGACAAAAATAGAAAGATGGATAAAAATAAAACAGGCAGACATATAGAAAGACAAGATAGATGTAAAGACAGACAGATAATGAAGACAGAAAATTAATGACAGAAGGCCAGAAAGAGACAGATAGATATTCACCAGGCTATATATAGCCATATAAGATTTACAAGACAGAAATAGAGACACATACAGATAAACAGATGATATAAGAGACATACAGAAAGACTGAAAAGACAGACAGAAAGATAGGCGGGGACACAGATGCATATATAGAAAGACAAATACAAGGTAGACATGTAAAAACAAAATCATAGAAAGACAGACAGACACACAAACCAACACGTACAAGATGTACAAAAAAAACAACAAAGAGACAAAAAAGACACACAGAAAGACAAACACAGACAGATGAATAGAAGTAAAACAGACACTCAAAGAAACAAAAAATAGATGCAAAGACTGAGACAAACCAAAAGCTATATAGATAGATAATGAATAAGACAGAAAATGAAGACAGAAAAGAGGAGAAACAGATGGACAGACATTTATAAGATATATAACTACAAAGTATCAAAATATAGATGGACACGATAGATAGGTAGATAGGTAGGTAGATAGATAGATAGATAGATAGATAGATAGATCTATAGATAGATAGAAGACGGACCGATAGATAGATCGCACGACACGAGTAAAGATGATAGACGGACACATAATAGATGATAGACGGACCTCTAGATCGATAGATAGACGGACACGATAGATAGATAGATAGACGGACACGTAGATAGATATAGATGGACGTAGATAGATAGGATAGACGGACACGATCGATAGATAAGAGAGACGGACCGATGATAGATAGACAGATAGTGGGACCTACTATAGATAGATAGGTGGACACGACAGATAGATAGATAGATAGACAGATAGGTGGACACGATAGATAGATAGACAGATAGGTGGACACGATAGATAGATAGACAGATAGATGGACACGATAGATAGATAGATAGATGGACACGATAGATAGATAGATAGATGGACATGGATAGATAGATAGATAATAGATGGAACACGACAGATAATGATATATAGATGGACACGACAGATCGATAGATGATCAACGTCGATAGACGGACACGATAAGCTAGATAGACTACACGATAGATAGATAGACAGATAGGTGGACACGATAGATAGATAGACAGATAGATGGACACGATAGATAGACAGATAGATGGACACGATAGATAGATAGACAGATAGATGGACACGATAGATAGACAGATAAGGACCCGAAGATAGATCGATACAGTGGGGAAAAAATTTATTTAGTCAGCCACCAATTGTGCAATTTCTCCCACTTAAAAAGATGATAGAGGCCTGTAATTTTCATCATAGGTATTCCTCAAATATGAGAGACAAAATGAGAGAGAAAAAATACAGAAAATCACATTGTAGGCTTTTTAAAGAATTAATTGTAATTCCTCGGTTAAATAAGTATTTGGTCACCTACAAACCAGCAAGATTTCTGGCTCTCACAGACCTGTAATTTCTTCTTTAAGAGGCTCCTCTGTCCTCTACTGGTTACCTGTATTAATGGCATCTTTTTGAACTTGTTATCAGTATAAAAGACATTTGTCCACAACCTCAAACAGTCACACTTCAAACTCCACTATGGCCAAGACCAAAGAGATGTCAAAGGACATCAGAAACAAAATTGTAGACCTGCAGCAGGCTGTGAAGACTGAATCTGCAATAGGTTAGCAGTTTGGTGTGAAGAAATCAACTGTGGGAGGAATTTTTAGAAAATGGAAGACATACAAGACCATTGATAATCTCCCTTGATCTGGGGCTCTACGCAAGATCTCACCCTGTGGGTTCAAAATGATCACAAGAACTGTGAGCAAAAATCCCAGAACCACACGGGGGGACCTAGTGAATGACCTGCAGAGAGCTGGGACCAAAGTAACAAAGGCTACCATCAGTAAGACACTGCGCCGCCAGGGACTCAAATCTTGCAGTGCCAGACGTGTCCCCTGCTTAAGCCTGTACATGTCCAGGCCCATCTGAAGTTAGCTAGAGAGCATTTGGATGACCAGAAGAGGATTGGGAGAATGTCATAGGGTCAGATGAAACCAAAATATAACTTTTTGGTAAAAACTCAACTTGTCGTGTTTGGAGGAGAAAGAATTCTGAGTTGCATTCAAAGAACACCATACCTACTGTGAAGCATGGGGGTGGAAACATCATGCTTTGGGGCTGTTTTTCTGCAAAGGGACCAGGACGACTGATCCGTGTAATGAATGAATGGGGCCATGTATCGTGAGGTTTTGAGTGAATACCTCCTTCCATCAGCAAGGGCATTGTAGATGAAACGTGGCTGGGTCTTTCAGTATGACAATGATCCCAAACACACCTCCCGGGCAACGAAGGAGTGGCTTCGTTAAGAAGCATTTCAAGGTCCTGGAGTTGCCTAGCCAGTCTCCAGATCTCAACCCCATAGAAAATCTTTGGAGGGAGTTGAAAATCCGTGTTGCCCAGCGACAGCCCCAAAACATTACTGCTCTAGAGGAGATCTGCATGGAGGAATGGGCCAAAATACCAGCAACAGTGTGTGGAAACCTTGTGAAGACTTACAGAAAACGTTTGACCTCTGTCATTGCCAACAAAGGGTATATAACAAAGTATTGAAATGACATTTATTTTATTGACCAAATACTTATTTTCCACCATATTTTGCAAATAAATTCTTTAAAAATCCTAAATGTGATTTTCTGGATTTTTTTTTCTTGTTTTGTCTCTCATAGTTGAGGTATATTTATGATGAAAATTACAGGCCTCTCTCTCTTTTTAAGTGGGAGAACTTGCACAATTGGTGGCTGACTAAATACTTTTTTTCCTCACCTGTAATGGACACGATAGGATAGATAGATTAACAAACATAGATAGATAGATTAGATAATAGATGGACCACACGACAATAATATATAGTGGACACGATAGATAGATGACCACTATGATATAGAGATAGAAGATGGCACATAGATATATAGATAGATGATGGACCGATAGCTAGATAGATTATAGATAGATAGATAGATAGATGGACAAGATAGATAGATATATAGATGGACACGATCGATAGATAGATAGACCCGATAAAAGATATACAGACGTACACGATAGATAGATAGATCGACGGACCACGATAGATAATAGTAGATGACCGATGATAGAGATATAGATAGATGAACGATGTCGATAGATAGATAGATGACACGATCGATAGATGAACTATATGGACACGATCGATAGATAGGAGATAGATGTACACGATCGATAGATAGATAATAGAGGACACTATCGATAGATAGATAGATAGATGGACACGATAGATAGACACGATAGATAGACAGATAGATGGACACGATAGATAGACACGATAGATAGACAGATAGATGGACACGATAGATAGATAGACGGACACGATAGATAGACGGACACGATAGATAGACGGACACGATAGATAGACACAATCGATAGATAGATGGATAGATGGAACCGATGAGGACACGACAGATAGATATATAGCTACATAGATATATAGTTAGATAGACAATCGATAATAATAGACAGATAATGGACACGATAGATAGATGAAAGATGGAACACGATCATAGATAGATAGATTGACACTATAGATATATAGATAATGGAGCAACGATATCATAATAGATAGGGACCCGAAGATAGATAGCTATATTGAACGATAGCTAGATAGAATAGATCGAGCACGATGAATAATAGTAGATGGACACATAAGATATATAGATAGACGATTGGACACGCTAGATATATAGATAATTGACAAGATAGATGATAGAATAGATTGACACGATAGAATAGATGATTTAGACAGACGTACACATAGATAGATAGATAGACGACGGACACGATAGATAGATAGATAGATGGACACGACAGATAGATAGATACGATAGATAGATACGATAGATAGATTAGACGCCACGATGATAGCTAGACACAATCGATAGAATAGATGGATAGGGACAGATCGCTAGAATAGATAATGGACACGATAGATAGAATGGACATATAAAGAATAGATAGATGTACACGAGAGATATATAGATAGAAATATACACTATAGATAGACATATAATGGACACGATAATATAGATCGATGGACCCTATAGATAGCTAATAGATGGGACCCGACATATAGATAGATAGGAGGGACACTCAGATAGATATAGATGGAACCCTCTAGATAGAATAGAAGATGGCCATAGATAGAACAGATAGATGACACGCTGATAGATAGATAGAATGACACGACCAGATAGATAGATACTGGACAAGACGATAGATAGATGTGATGGACACCATAGATAGATAGATGGACACGATAGATAGATAGATAGATGGACACGACCGATAGATAGATAGATAGATAGATGGACACGATAGATAGATAGATAGATGGACACGATAGATAGATAGATAGATAGACACAGATAGATAGATAGATAGATAGATGGACACGATAGATAGATACGACAGATAGATGGACACGATAGATAGACAGATAGATGGACACGATAGATAGATAGATACAGTGATAGCACGATAGATGGACACCTAGATAGATAGATGGATACGATAGATGGATAGATACAATAGATAGACGGACAGACAGACATACAGACAGATAGATAGATGGATATTATAAACAGATACAGACAGATAGACAGACAGATGCACAAAGACAAATTAATTAGATGTAAAGACAGACAAACAAAGACACAGACAGACAGATACCCCACACACCAACACTGAATCAATCAACTACAATCAAAACAGCACACTCTCTCTCGTCTCTTGGCTGTATTTCAGCTCTTTACACATGGACTTGTTTGCAGGCGTCAGATTTATGCGAGCGCGCAGGAGGGCCTGGGAAAATTAGAATATGATTAATACCTCAACATTACTGCGCCGCAACAGGTAATAACGGCACATCCGCTCTCCTTCACTGACTGCGCACAACCGTCGATAATTGACTCATTTATCACCGCGAGTGAGGAAGAGCGCAGAGGATGATGGGCGTGGGGTGCTGGGGGGGGTTGTATGTGCGGGAAGTGAGAGAAGGAGCTAGGGAGGATTAAATTCATTCCCCTGCTAGAATTTATTACACTGGAATTGCCTCACTGCAAAAGTCACCCCCATCGCAGGATTTCCGAGAACTGACAAATCTATTGGTGCTCGTTATTTATTTATTTCCCAGCTCGCCTGAATGAGTTGGCCTCAATTATGCGATGCAGTGAAGACATCGTTACTTGTGCAAAATCGTAGGGGAAGTTGGAGAAAACAGCATGACAGCTCAGAATATTGTCAGGTTCATTGGATAAATATGCTAGATCTGTTTTTGGGCTTATATTTACATAGATTACAAGATATAAATACCATCATTTAAATTCTGCAGCGTCTCCCACTTGGAAAAAGGGCATAGGGAGTTCAGCATGCCACGAGACTGGAGTGGATTTAGAGAGGTAAATCAAGGCTAATGTGGAATTAAACTTCAAAAGGTCAAATCTGTTAAACGCAGGCACGACACCTCGACACACAATAAACAACAGCAACTGGAAGGTTCTGCAAGTCCAAACAATCACTGAGCATTAGTTGTTCTACCCCTCACAACAATTTACCATTTTAAAGGAATAGCCCTAGTTTACCCAAAAATGAAAATTCTATCATTAATTACTCACCCTCATGTCATTCCAAACCCGTAAGACCTTTGTTCATGCAGCTACCACGTTCAAGGCCCAGAAATGTAGTAAGGATATCATTAAAATAGTCTATGTGTCATCAGTGGTTCAACCTTAATTTTATGAAGCTACGAGAATACTTTTTGTGTGCAAAGAAAAACGAAAATAGTGACTATTTCTTTTGGTTGAACCCCTGATGTGACATGGACTATTTTAATGATGTCCTTACTACCTTTCTAGGCCTTGAATGTGGTAGTTGTGTTGCTGCCTATGGAGGGTCAGAAAGCTCTCGGATTTTCGATGATTTCGAGAAGATGAACGAAGGTCTTACAAGTTGGAATGACATGAGAGTGAGTAATTAATTACAATTTTCATTTTTGGGTGAACTATGCTTTTAACTTAGTAACCATGTGGCAACTTGGCATTATTGATCTTAATGTCAAAGATTAGAAAAGTTGTTCCCATCTTTAATTATAAGTGGTGTACTTTATAACACAAGTCTCTTTTAGCATGCATCATGACGCTTGCACGTTGAATGGTTAAATGTGTGTTAGGTGACTAAAAGCAAAAACGTAGTAAATACAGGTGTAATCCAAGTGCGAGAGGGTGCTTTCAAATTCTATAATATTTTGTCTAAAACACCAAAATCAATCGAAATCAACTAGGGCTGGGTAAAAAAATATCGATATCTCGATTTTAATCGATTCTCATTTTTACAAAACAATATTGATTCTTAAATCCCAAGAATCGATTATTCTAGCCTGTTTTCAGTTAATGGACGGAACGTTGAAGCGCACCTCCCATCCAATAAATCGCAATAAGCATTGTGCTTTGGTACTTTTAATATGAAACAAAGTCTCAGATTTCACATTATTTCACATTGTATTGCAGTTTTCAAACAATAAATGCCGTTTTGGCGCCGTTTAATGTGGAGTGACAGATCGCTGTTCAACAGACGCGGCAGCACGAGGTACATGTGAACTAATCCTCTCCTCCACATTAATACCAGTTTCAGCACAAAATAAACATGACTAAACATCCGAAGCCAAGTTAAAAGAAAGAGTACAACTTTACAATCCGTATCCTGTCTCATGTAATCGCTCAATCAGTGTTTCAGTCGCGTTAAGACGTCATAACGGCTTGTAAACAATGTCACGTAACGTCAAATTTACCTCAGAAAAAACATATTTGGTGACCATAAACTTATTAGTCAGATAGAAAAATAAACTGTAGTGATGGGCATTTTGCTAAATATATGCACCATATAACATATTCATTATAAATTTTACTGTTCTTCAATGTTTAATTTATGTTTGAATAAATCCATAATTTTTTTATGACAGCCACCATTATGTTTATTAAAAAAAAAAAATTGAAGTAGAAATATTATTATGTAATTGTAACTTTATTATTAAAAACTTCATTAAGTGTAATTTTAACAAATCAGTCAATTTTAATCTTCAATATTATAGTAATGTAGTACCAACTGACTCTCATTTATATTTTACAGCATTAGTTGAGAGATTTTTTTTTCCTTGAGAAAATTTGGCATGTACTGTACCATATCCAAAATAATCGATATTGAATTGAAAGCTTGTGAATGAGAATCGAATCGTGAAATTTGTGTCAAAACTCAGCCCTAAAATCAACCCAGACTGAAATGGAATTAAGGCACATAAACGATGTACCTAAAGATTCCCACCCTTAATTACTAAACCTCAAAACAATAAAATGAGAAAGGGAGATAAAGAAAAAAATGAGAGAGAAAAAAAGGTCTATTTCTTTCCCTGACAGCCGATAAGATGATCATCTGAACGTGCATCAAATCTGCAGGCTGCCTGCGCCACAGCAATCCAACCAGCAAAGCACCATTACTTCAATATGTACACGCGGGCTAACTGCACTTTTAATCATCTCGCACACCACAACAGAGTGAATTCATAATGAAGACTCAAAGCGTAGCGCCTGAATGAGAAATCTGAGTGAAAAAGCAAATGTTCAATCTGACAGTGAGGAGAATCAGTCCAATTAGAGAAAGTGAGGACACTTCCTCACAGATCTCATCTTCATTTGCCATGCCTGTGTCTCATTAGTAAAAGCCCTTGTGTCTTCTGTATTCTCGTAGTGCTTTTTTCATCTCTCTGCTTAAAGCGCACGCACACATAGTGATTAGTTAGTGAAATAGTCCAGTTCAGAGCTAAATTAGACCCCATTACTGCCAGAGAAAGGATTGATGAAGGTTTTGCCTTTGCAGCAAATTTGTCACACGCAAACTCATACACTCTTTGAAGCCTGAAATGTGCTCTATGCTAGAGCATGAACACATATGCATTTCATGTATTCAGAAATTACAGATTTATATAGCAACATAATTAAATGTTGCATTCTCAGCATTGCCACAGGGGGCGCTAATGGTTATTTTTCTTTAGGTCAACAAATGCCACAGCCATAGATGCATACTGATTCCTAGATCAGGTCATTTTTTGTCTACATTTGTCTACTGAAAGTTTTTCAGAAAGACGTTTTGTCAGCTGAACAATTGCTATGTTAAACAAAAGTACAATCCACTGAACCCACTGTACATCTTTTTCACAGCCTCATCTTCATTCCTGTCAGAAATTAAATACTGACTAAGGTCCAAGACTGCTGAACTGTTAATCAAGTTAAAAACAATTACATGCAATGGTTAGCATGTTTATAGCTAGCTACCTGAACAATCGTACAATGCACACACAAGTTTTCCTAGCCATACGTTAAGGTGGCAAACCGTAATGCCATAAAACAAGACCATGCCCACGTTATTCCACATGGTAGAAACTAAAACAGCACTGTCGATGCAAGTATACAGCAAACATCTCTGATGAAAAACTCTTGTCAGACACACACCGACATTAAAGTGCACTTGCGAACCAAACCACCCACCACAAACACATGCGCTTAAATACACATGCGCTCGAAGGGGGAATGCCGGGCCACACACATACAGATGTATCCAGCAAAGCAGACCTAAACCACAAACCCCAGACTGCATCATAAAGATGCCTAGAATCCACTAAAAAGTCCACTTTGTCTTGGCACAAAGAAGGAATCATGGGTATCAGCGCAATGCTCTTTGTGGGTGGCTGTCTGTGGGTTGGCTGTCTTTATGTCTGAGCCATTGCAAACCCAGAGGACACATTAGCAAGGTAGGTGAGCTGATGTGTGTGAGCTTGTGTGTTCAGAAAAGGGCTGGGCAAAGCAAGAACTACTGTAATGAGAACCTCCGGTCTAAAGCTCTCCTGTCTGCTGATTAGAGGCCTTCTACACAAAAAACACCCAAACCTAAACACACGATCACGAACACGCAGAGACATATGCAACACTGTAAGCAACACAGCATGGTATGGAGCAGCTCACTATGTTATGCAGTTCCAGCCCAGTTCACATTTCCTGCTGGACCTTGCACTGTAACCTGACCTCGGCCTAAGTGTGTTTCTCACATAGACCAGTGCCCACACACAAACATACCTCACCCCAGCTCATCTTGCCAAATCTCTTTAGCTCTGACTCTTTCCTGTCCTTTAATCCAACACCAATCAGCCTCCAGACACAAATTATGAGAACTAAAATTATAATCTAAGCCATGCCACATATAGCCAAGAGCTGTCTGTGCCTGTCTGGAGTGTCCCGTGTGTGCTTGCCACGTTCTACCTGGAGCAGGACCAGCTCCGTGGCAGGAGAATTCTTATGGGAAATGCCACATCTGAACACCATGGGAAGGCCTCTGCTAATCTTGTTGTCTGACCTAAAGAAGGTCTGCGATTTCAGACTTCACATTGTAATGCCTCACGAAGTGCCATTCAGGGGCTAATTACAGTGCTATCAAGAAATTTTAGTCAAACTGTAAAATCACCCATTGACTTGAACTCACAATGTTTGACATTCAAATTATAATGCTGCTTTGTTGTGTTGGAAAGATGGTATTTACGGGATAAGCATACATTAGCAATACTAGCTATAATTAGGAGTGGGGAAACTGGATTTTCTTCGAGCCCATAAGTTGAGTTGGGAGGCACATCAATTAGAACTTCATGGCAGAAGCTAAGTGCTATTGATCATAATACTTTTCAATCTTGACTCTACGCTGTAGTATTCAGACAGTTTGTGCACCACTGATGAAAACGGTAATAAGACTTGCCAGAAAATGCCACTGTTTTAGCCAAATTATCTACATTTCCCATCACTCTCTGTGGCAGCATGAGAATGAAACAAAAGCATCAATTGTACACCTAATGCGCATCTTCTGCTCTTTGTTTTGTCGCTCCAGATGGGAAAAAGGAAATATAATGGAAAAGAATGAAAAAAATAAAGTGCCCACATCGTTCTTTTAATTCAGACCAAAATCACATTGAAAATTAATATTGATTAACAAGCATAACTTGCATGAAGTATTTGCATACTGTGCTGATTGGATCATACATTATTTTACTAATGCAAATGCAGTTTATTAGGTCTTGAGTAAAGTATTAAACTTATGTTGAAATGCTGTAATAATAAACACCAAACAAGAGAATTGACTCCTGCTCTAATTTGATAACAATTGTGCAGGTGTTTGGTCCTCTGCATCAGGCTTAAGCCAGATTCATTAGATAGCCGAGCAACAGCTAACTACAAAAAGCAAGAGCAGATGAACAACTCTTTAAAAACTGACTGGGAGACCAATAGAGGGCCGTATTATCCATTAAATTAATTTAGAAGGGTGCATAAAGTAACTGCTTCGCTGTTGGCTGCTGGGAAAGATTTTGAACAAATTCAACCATAACTATCCAGGCAGATATACGTAAGTGTAAAACCAGCATCCATCAGCAGGGCTGAACTGTGCTTGTACAGAGGTATTTTTTTAGCTTATTTGAACTGAACTCCGAAGGCGGGAACACAAGAGACTTAACAATAGGAATGTGGGGACTGGGTGGATTTGCCGAATCTGGCATGAGGAATCAAAGCTGCAGCCGTGTGAAAGCTTGCCAGTAATAAGGAGGGGTGTACGAGTGTGCAGAAGGGGCATGGACTACCATACCGGAGAGGATGCCAGCACCTACCAGAAATCACACACGGGTCATGCCTGGTCTGGCCACATTCCTCAGCCTCAGAGTACACATCAAACACATACCCACAGAATCAAAGGTGCACATGTGTGTTATGAGAATGTGGTGGGCCTTTCCCGTTCAGAAGCTACAGCAAGGGATTTCTGTTGAATACTAACAAAAATTCTATGTCCTACTTGTTAGAAATTCCAGCTGGTGTTGAATAGAGGCGTCCAATCCTGCTCCTGGAAGGCCACCTTTTTGCAAAAACCTCCCATGAAAGTTTATAATAATCCAGAAGACCAGTTCAGGAGCATTTAACAACTGTTAGAACTAAACTTTGCAAGAGAATGGCCCTCCAGGTGCAGAACTAAACACCCATGGTGTAGAAGGTTGATCAGATGGATGGCTAGCTGTTGGGGGTTAAGTCTGTCATCTTGGTATGGCTGGTTAGAGCTCACACACATCTTCGGGAAAGCACAAAACTAGCTACCACAAGAAAGCAACCTGAAAACTCTAACTACTGACATTTTAACCTTTTTTTATAGCCCAACAATTGCACTGCATCAGGAATTCTGCAAAAACACCCTCCCATGGGATGACTAAATCACAGGCTTGGGAATAACGATTCTCGATAATACTGACATTAGACATCTTAGAGCTTAGCGCATATATGTATTGGAAAGGGGGTTGTACCTGTGATACTGTGTCTGCAGGAACTGAAATTCCTCCTTTATGCGGTCCAGGGTCTCGGGGTAAGTGAGTTTCAGAGGTTGGGTCGACCCCGATGCTGCAGCGGCCGCAGCTGCAGCTGCAGCAGAGGACCCAGGGGGTGGTTGCAAAGGTGCCTATGTGGGAAAATAAAGGAGAGTTAGCATCTGAAATTTTTTTTTAAATGGATGATTTCTGGCAACTGTCGGGCCTAACGCATGGACCTGGATCTGTTAATCATTTCAACACTTATAATGAATCTCGGCTTACAACTTGAATTAAGTATTCTTCAAAAACCAGACGATTCATTCAGTGCGAACATGATTTGAGGAATTCATTGCACAGAGGTCTGTGAGCATGATAGAGAGTGCTGTGCACATGGCAGAAATGAAGGACACTGATGAAAGACAAGCTCCCCAGAACGAGAGAGAAAGCAATGAAAGAATGAGAGAGGATGGGGGTTGGGGTAGTTCCATGACATAGGCTGCATTGTAAACAGATAAAGCATTACAGACAGATGCGTGTCTATATCACATTGGTTGTGGGTTTGCTGAGGATGAGGGATTGGTGTGGGGACCATGCTTGCTGCTAGAATTAAGACATTTGTTTAAAATTAAGCATGGATTAGAAGAGGGCGCAAGAAGGGTGGGACCCCACCAAGCTAACTGAATTTCGCCAGCTCCAGCAATTAGGAGCTTGGCCTCAGGGTAATGCAGACAGACAGGCAAACAAAAGCCTATGTGCTGTACAGTAGGGCCTGTCCATCCGTCTATCTGTCTTCTGCACTTCTACTGATGAAGGTCCTCGAGCTCACGACTACACCTCACAGGGGTTCTCGCACTTCTCATGGGAAACTCTTCTTCTAATGAGCTAAAAGAGGGGAAAACCGCCAAAAGGGACATGATTGATCAAATGTGAAAGCGCATAAAGCCCCATTACTTCAATTAGCATGGAGCATTTGGTTCTGACGGTAGTCGCATTTACTGCCAAGCACTTGAACGTCTAACCGTTGGCAAAGTGTCATAGGGTGTTATGAGCATGTGTGACCTCCATTAACACTGTAAAGGCCTCGACTTATCCAAGAGTTACTGAGAAAATGAAAGACACAGTACATGGACAGTTTAAGCTTAAAGCTGGTCTTGGAGGGATGGGGACAGATGTAGCTGCAAATATCAAATGGGGGGTGGAGAGTGTCTGTGGGTGAAAGGGGTCACCCTATGTCGGGGCACCTTGGCTTGGCGAGAAGAGTACTGGGGGGGGGGGGGGGGGGGGGGGGGGAGTTGAGGGGGGGTTGGACCGAACCTACACGGGAGAATGAAGCCTCTCGGCCTTCGGCTCATGGGAGACATGGCGCATTGTTAGAGACTCTAACGAGCTCCTCTCTCCAGCCCTGCATTTCAATCTACTGTCCAGATCCCCGGCTCTCACAGCTCTGGCCTAGCAGGGAGCACACACACACACACACACACTACAATTACTCCTCACAAGCCAAAGAAAAGAGTCTGAGAACAAGAGGAGGAAGGCCTTTTGACAGGGAAGAGGCGGGAGGAAGGGGGAATGACACTTGGCTCTATTCCCTTCTTCCTCTTTATCTCCTCTCTCTCTACCCCACCCAGTCTCTCACTCTGATATTCACCTCTTTTTATTGAATTTTGCGTACAGGTGCAAAGAGACTTCCGGAAGAAAGAAAAAAGGAACGACAAAGAGAGCAGGCCTTCCCTGAAAGGCTGAGACCAAAGAGCGAGTCGCATGGAGCTTCTTGGAGACTCAATGTTTATTAATTAGACATTCAGGTTTCTAAAACCACAGAGTGTCAACACCTCTGAGAGGCCATTATTGAGGTTCTTTCTATGTGTCCGGTCTCAATATTGCAGCCATTTTGTAAATCCTCTGTGCAACTTTCCTTGATGGTTGTCACAATAAATGGTCCACTTTACCTCGACAGTTTCACAACAAGGGTTTAACCTGGCATGGACCTGGCAGGGCATTGTGGGCCATTCTTGTCTTAGCAAGAGTCACAGACATAGTAATCTGCATTACGGCAAGACTCTGAAAACCCACGTTGACTGAACTGATTAAATCTTACATTATGCCATGCACACGGGTCACAAAAGAAAAAGACAGCTTGAGGCAGTAATGACTTCAATCATGGCAAAATTCTCTCCTTTTTGGACGAGTGAAGAATTGCAAAGAAGTTCTCACATGACCTCTAGTAAGGGACAGGTCACAATAAAGTTGGAGTCTGCTGGAAATTATAGCTTGAGCTGTCTAGATACTATGAAAAGCCCAGTCTATAGATTATAGACATGTCCATGTTCGCTTCTTTACCACACTCACAATGTGTCTTGGAAAGTGTGAGTGTGCATGCAATGTTTTCATTTCTTCTCCTTTAATTACATGTTTTGTTGGATCAAACCATAATGATCTTCTAAATCCCCATGCCCACCCACTTACAAAGACACTAAACGAAGAAGAAGCTGCTAAACACTACTGCGCCCATGTCCGCTGAGCTGTCCAAACCACAGCTTCTTTCTTTCTGTCAGAGGTCTGGCAGAGGGGCCTACAAGACTCCCACATGGCCTGTATCCGAGAATTGCTACACAGCCTGTGAAATGCAGCGGCCGGCCATGATGACCAACATCCCAAAACCGGTCAACATGGTGGCCTAACCTTTGATAAAGCCGTTTCTGCTTTCACACACAAATCTCTTGGAAAAAACTGACCACACGCTTGACGTTTCCATTCCCAGAGAATAGCTACAGAGCCCAATTTGGGATTCTCCAAACTCTTCACGGAGTTAATTGTTTAAATTATAACTGTGCCTTAAAAACAGTTGTATATTCTCTTTAGGTGTCTTTTCATGGGAGCCACACCAAGTGAAGCCTCTGAGAACCAGCAAGCCTGCTAATTATATCATGTTTTTCCTTAAAATTAAGCTTTCACATAAACATCCACCCTAGGAAATGGGGTGGAGAAGGACTGAGGCTAAAAATAATTAGAATGGACTTTCTGTATCTCTGAACCATTTGAATAAGAACCTCTTTTTAGGTGTACACACAAATCCAAGGAACCAGGCGATGCTTTCCGCAGCAACGTTTGAAGTTCCGGCATTGTATATGAAATCTTTCGAATACAGTGTCAACAACCGGCAGCCATTTGCATTTTAAAGAACCTCCCCGGGAATCTGACCTAGGCACGGCCTTGTTTCATTGATTCCGTACTCTACGGCAGCATGGAGCTTTAAGGAATGCCCCAGTAATCCCTTACTTAGATGGGGGAGGGGATGTGGGGTGTAGTATGGTGCCAGGCACCTGTTTCATTAACATCACACTTCTTTTCTCTATCCTCTCTGCAAGCTCGTTATTCAAATTTCCCCGCTGTCAGGATACATTAGCAGCACCGCGACGTTGGCTTGTCAGCTGTGGTAATTGCTCTAGGTGCTTCCTTTATGAGGTAACCCGCAGCCTGTTTGTTCTTTAGGTTTCAAGGAATTCCATGCTTTCTCCCAATGACTTTTGCAAACTGAGGGTGACTTGGCTGAGGGTGCTAAGGCATGTGCCATGGCCGGAATGGGCCATGCCCTGATTTCACTTGGATTCCTCTGAATACAGAAGGTTGGAGGAAATGGGAACAGCGTCAGGGAGGAATACCTTACATAGGAAGGATAGTGGTGCTCCTCTGCTGGAGAAGATCCCTCCAGAAGCCAGAATTAGGACAAATCAGCAGGTGTCAGTAGGCAATTTGTAGGAACTGCCCACTGTTTCAACCTGCCAATTAAGATTTTTCACTTCTATGACAATGTAAAAGTAGTCGTATGCAGCCTTATATGTAAACAATCCAGTTTATTTTGTTTGCATTACTCAAAAGCAATATAAATACATGTGCAAATAATTTTCTCTCTTATCTGAATATAAAAACCTTATTTAACCCCAAAAAACATAGGTATGACTCTCTCTATTAGCCTAAAGTTAAACTGTGTACAACAGCCACTTACTCTCCCATTCAAATGTTAAAAGCACTTTGAAAGCAAAAAAACTGATGGACTTACTAATTAGCATGAAAATTATTGTTTTGGTTAAGACGGGAAATGAAGAGAGATTTTTGACTGAAGCCATCCCTACATCAAACAAAAGGTTTTGTATTAAATTGCTTGTTTTAAACAAGATGATAATTTTCGGATGTATTAACCTTGTTCACACGCTGAGAAATGAGTGGGTTGGTTCTGTCTGTGTTTCAACCTCTCTATTTAACACATACGGTCTTATTCCAATTTCATCAAGATATACTCACTCATAATTGACTAAATTAAATATCTGTGCCATAGTTAATCTCTCTTCAGATTTTTAAAATATGGATACTTACAGGTTATATCTAAAACTGTAAAGCTATGATTTGGACTGAAGAAGATCTCTTATTAAGATGGCGAAACATAGCTGTATCACATCCCAACCACCTCTTCATGTTTCAGGCTGTTCAAGGTGAGTGGAAAGAGGCTATATTCAGAACTAGCTGGGTGCCCTGGAAAAACAGGTTGGACCAATCGATCATTCTAAAGAGAAATAAGAAAAGAATCGAGCAACCTGGTCACTGCAGAGCAACAACTAAAAGGGGTGGAAAACAAAAATACTTCACCTATGTACCGCACATCTCCTTCAGATCACAAAATTGCACACCCCAGTGGAATCTAATTTCCATCCCTTAGGAAATGAACGTCAGAGCATTCTTAGGGAAGGTTGGGGGTCCTGGGGGAGGGGTGTATGGCGACTGTAGAGAAACCTCAGGAAGGATTTTAACACATAGCTTGATTCAATCAGTCCAGTGTGTTCAATGATAACTGACATTTATTAAATAACAGTTGACCAATATGGGTTTTTCAACAGCCAATACGATAACCAGAGAGCAGGGTGACCAAAATCACGCTCGATATATCTGTGATACAGGCTTACATTTTAATTACAGCAATTGAGATGTACACTAAACCAAACATCGTTTCCTCAATATTTGCTATATAACACATTGTGCACTATATTGACAAGACTTTTGAACTATTCTGACACAGCTAACGTACGTATTAATCGACCAAGCAATGCAATTATCGACCGATTAACTTCAAAATGTTCAAACATTGGCTGATTTATTGGCCTAGCTGATATACCACTAATACTAAAATCCCACCTAGCTTAGCTTCCTTTAAGATATGTTGCATGCCTTATGCTAAAAACAACAAACAAAAATAGCATACGAGGAAAAAATGTTAACTTGGAGCATGAAGAAAAGAATACAAGTCTAAAAGAGTGGCATCAAAGGATGGTCACATTGGAGGTTAATGCAGTACTGAAATCTGAAAAGGAATAAAACTTAAATGTATGAAAGGTGAAAAGAAGTGTGGCACCTCTTGCAACTTATAGTACATCAGTAGTTAAAACAGCAGAAATACAGAGATCTGCCTACAACATGGAATGGGGTACACACTAACAGTAACATAAAGGGTAAATAGTATCCTTTAAGCACATTGATTAAATTGATCGCATTGGTTACCTCCTATTTAAAAGCACATTTTAGTGTGGCTTGATTTGATCTCATCATGCCCTGATGAGTAGTACTACTCGGCCAACTACAGTTTCACAATCCATGTGAACGTTTAACCCAAATAATGAGACACGGGGTACAAACAGACTTTGTTTTAGTCTATATATGAAACGTGCAAAAGCGCATTGCGCATCAAGTAGACGGTCATTTTAGGGAGTAAGGTAACTTACCGAGGGTCGATTCTGGGGAAACATGGTGAATAACGGGTTTGTTGCGGTTTGAGGGTCTTCTGTTTCGGTGTAGCCTTAAATGTTGTTTCAGGAGAGTTTGCGCCGTTCTGTGGGACTCAGAAGAACATTTGGCCCTGTTTCGGCGGCGCCAGGCTCGGCTCGCGCATTCCTCGCTCAAGAAGACTCCCTTTGTTCTGCTTTATCGCGCGATATAAGATGCGCCCAGTCCGGTATCGAGTCCCACGCTACGACCCACCTCCAAATATCAGAATGCACGCGTTCGGCCTTCAGAGCTCCCCCGCCCTTGATACGTTTTACTGATGAAAATAATAAAGAAAACAAGTGGCTGGCCAGCTATCGTGCTCCCAAGACGCGACACTCAACGTAGCCGCAGCTTCTTTTGTCTGCTTCTCTCTCTCTCTCTCTCTCTCTCTCTCTCTCTCTCTCTCTCTCTCTCTCTCTCTCTCTCTCCTCATCCGCTCTTCCTTTCGGATCCTTAGCTGTTTTTCAATGGGACATGCGAGTTGTTTTCTTCCAGACAAACGCATGCCCCCCCTGTGCAAAAAGAGAAGGGGTTTGGCTTGTGTGGTAACCAGAAGCAAAGAGTTCAATTCTCACGTTACACTCATTTCAGGCTGCGGTGGGAGTGGGAACCCATAAGGCGCATGGGTTGATCTGTTCAGTGCTGTATTTGTTTATGTATGTGGGTCAGTCAGTGACAAATAAGGATGCATTGGGATAATTAAAAGGAGAAATCGTTTATAAATTAGTTCGTGGCATGGAAATGTTGTCTTTGTGTTTGATGGTTTCATACATTACATTAATTTATATCATTTTCTACAATTTAAAGACTCCAAAAATGCTAAGTTGTGTGACTATCAAGAAAAAGCACTACAATATATGGAGTGTACACAACCTAAACAATATTAAAAGTCAGTTGTTTTGTGGTTACCCTTTTAAAATGAATAAACTGTTTGTTTTTACATCAGTAATGCTAGGTTTTGTTGTCACATAAAAAAACTAAATGGCTACCTGAATCTTGGTTACACCACACTAACAAAAGTTTTTCAAATATTAATACAATTACAGAAACTGCTTGTTTTGATGCTCATTTTTAAGAAATAAAAAGGTTACAAGCTACTTATGCCAACATTTAAACTTTATAATGAGACTAAATTCTGGACAGACACATCACCTAAAATTTTACTTTAAGCCATTTAAAAAAATTTAAATAATTTAAATTTGAAAATAAAATGGATACTGTTTTTAATGTATTTTTAGTAGAACAATTGTGGCCCTGGACCACAAAACCAGTCATAAGTAGCATGGGTATATTTGTAGCAATAGCCAAAAATACATTGTATCGGTCAAATTTATCGATTTTTCTTTTATGCCAAAAAACATTATATAAAGTGTTCCATGAAGATATTTAGTAAATTTCCTACCGTAAATATATCACAACTTAATTTTTGATTAGTAATATTCATTGCTAAGAACTTAATTTGGACAACTTTACAGGGGTCATATGATGCGATTTCAATTTTTCCTTTCTCTTTGGAGTGTTACAAGCTCTTGGTGCATAAAGAAGATCTGTGAAGTTGCAAAGACTAAAGTCTCAAATCCAAAGAGATATTCTTTATAAAAGTTAAGAGTCAACCACACCTACCTAAAACGACTCATTCTAACACGCCCCCACATGTCTACGTCACGATGTGGGAAGATTTGCATAACACCGCCCAATGTTCATGCAAAGAAAAGGGAAGGTGTAATTTTTATTCTCGCTGTAGTATTGTTGTTGCTGCAGCCATGTCGTGAAGACGCTGTGCTTTGTTGTGAAAGCGAAACTACTTGGTTTGGCCTTCCAAAAGAGGACACGACTAGAAATCAGTGGTTAAGTTGTATTTACAACACTGTTCCAGAACAGTTCAACCCAAATATTCAGATGTGTGCTTGAAACCAGTTTAGGGAGGACTGTGTCCTGATCATGAGAGAGAGAGACTACCAAGCCGGTGTCGGTTGCATAAGTGGGCGGCAATTACACTTGCACATGGCAGTGCCGGCTGTTCTGACTCCCAGACTGTAAGTACTTTTTTTTTATATTTAAAGGATTTGCCACTGACGTTTCAAACGCGAATTTTGAGCAGTGTAGAGTAGCGCTTGTTGTTTGTCATTTCTCCGATCACAAATGCAGACATGGTTTTATGTTTACACGGCACAATGCAACGCAACGCGTAAAAAGACAGTAAAGGTTATATCAGTAAATTTTAATTTTTGGGGGTTTTTTTTTTTTCCCCACTGTATGCAACAAATGCCTCGTTTATAAGGGGTTTTATTGGTTTTGTCTCTTCACACCGGGACACGGCATCACAATATGGTGAGGGGCGAAACATTTCCGTCACACGCTTTAGGTATCCGGCCAATCACAACACACTAGATAGCTGGCCAATCACAGCAAACCTCGCTTTTCAGAACGATGAGCTTTGTAAAAATCGGCGTGTTTCAGAAAGGCGGAGCATAGAAGAGAAACAATAATGTACAATATGTGGAAAATAATGTTGTTTTTTTAACCTTAAACCGCATAAACACATTGCATTACACCAAATACACAAAATTATTTTCTTTTTAGCAGCATCATATGACCCCTTTAAAAGTTTGGCATAATTGTTTATTATAATTATTTATTTTTCGACCCTCAGATTCTAGATTGCAAAATAGTTGATCTCCACCTATTGTCCTATCATAACAAACCATACATCAGTGGAAACCTTATTTATTCAGTTTTCAGATGGTGTATAAATCTAAATTTCAAAAAGTCGGTCCAGGGTCACAATTAAAAAAAAACAAGCATCACGTCATTGATGCCATGTGCAAAAGTCCAAGAAGAAAAATTGTTTTAGCTATAATGATCCAAATTAATAAGTCTAATAAAATCTCCTCTGCACAAAATGTTTTTAAAAAATTATATTTCGTGATGCAGCTTAAATATAACACCCAGTCTCTGTCGGCTATTCACACGTTCCCTTGACATTGTCTAATTTTATGCACAGGACTTCGATTGAAAACTAAGGGTGCAGCTAACTGTACAATGATTGAATGAAATCTCCACGTGGGGTTTGACCCAGCCACAATCAACACTGGCTGCTTTACCCAATCAGCGCCGAGAGCGCCCCACGTGGGGTGCGCTGACCGCTCGCTGATTGGCCCGCGTCACAATTATAGAACCCCAAACGTCAGTCAGGCGCTCAGAGCGACCAAGAAACCGTTTAACCCTTTCGGTGCGCGTGGTGGAGACATTTGAATTCAAATTCCTTTTGTGATGTAAAGTAGTTTTTCTCTCTCTCTTCTCTTTTTTTTATTACTTTAAATCGCTTTGCATTGTTTCAGGGCACCTACAATGAAATCCCATGGCTAGTGGTTTAAAACGGGGGCCTATTTCCTATGTAAATCACTTTTTGTTTAGGCCACCAGTCTCTCCATCTGTTTATGAAATATCTTGATTTTGAAGATTCCTGAGATAGCATTAATTTTTTGATCTTTGATTTTGAAGACACATGAAACACAGCTTCGCTATAAAGATAACTATATGGCTTCGGGGGCCAATAGGAACCAGTGTGTGACCTAAATCAAATCTCTTGTGTGTGTGTGTGTGTGTGTGTGTGTGTGTGTGTGTGTGTGTGTGTGTGTGTGTGTTGCTCTGGGTCAGGGAATACAGCTTAATAAGCTTACAAAGGCATTATCGCTAAGGAATATCTTGGATAAATTGTTCAAATTTGCTTTTTTGACAAAACAATATGAACGACAGGGATTCTCAAGCACCGCCGTGACATAAATAATATAATACGTAAATTCTCTTTCGGTGTGCAAAAACGCAGGAGACATTTATTAGTATTCCAGTGGCGTGACCCCTTTAGCTGGGCTCATAATTAGAGAGGCAGATATTGAAAAAGCAATTTTCCCACTGTAGAAATCACTACCTGGCAGCAGTGCAGCTAAAAACCAGAAAGAAGGGATGCGGAGGAGGAGAGAAAATCGAGGGAAGGAGGAGTGTAGAGGGATCTGCTTAAAAGAGAGATACAGATTTAGAGGATGTATGGGGACTGGAAGGGGGAGGGTCATTATTGCCATTTTTCCCATGAGTTTTAATACACAGAGCAGGTCTCCTGGCCACTGCAGTCCATATGTATTGGAAACAGTCATAAGCAAGCCACATATTAGAGTCAAGCTGCAGGACGTCTGATATATGATGTTTGGTGTGTGTGTGTGTTTGTGGGGAGACAGAAAAAGGAGTATTTTAAAGCTCGGAATTCACACAAGTTTTACAAGCAATGGTCAATATCTCTATTTTTCAGATCAGACGAGAGAAGCTTTCCAACGGAGCCAAGAAAACTGAACAAAAGACATTTTTATCCCCTCCAATGTTTGACATTATTTATTCCACAGCCGTCCCTCGCAAGTAACAAACTTGATCAATGATCTTCCCCTGTAATTCACTTTCACATGCAGCCCACACAATATTGCACCAACACCGATATGAGCATTTTGAAAGCTGAACAGAAAAGACCGACATGTTACTAGGAAAATATGCTTTTAGCATTCAGAGCTGGCAGTAGGGAGAGTATTTAAAGAGATGGTTCATCACAAATCCATCATCAGTGACTATGATAAACAAGGGAAAACCTTTTCTTTTTTTTTTATCAACTTGCCTTAAATTTGGCTTGGATTTGTATGCTTTTGAAAAATGTATACAATTTTCAACAAATTTTTTAATTTAATGACTCTAAAAATGTAGGGTGTAAACTATCAAGTAAACGTTTGTCTTGATGTAGATGTCTGGGGTGTGTGTGTGTGTGTGTGTGTGTGTGTGTGTGTGTGTGCAAATATCTTACTCAATATTTTAAATAAATATCTTAGCATTGCTGTTATATTGTAAAAAAATATAAATATAATAAATAATATTGAGTTTGGGGGATGTTGCACCACAGGACTTGACACCTGAACTAACCTTGCTCAAAAAAAAGTGAAATTATCGGATATTTTAAGGGACACATTCTTGACCTGACAGGTCACAAGTGCTTCAGGGCCTCTTTATGACATTATTTCCTGTTTTTGTTTCTACTTTATTTCTATTTAAAGGCCTTTTCGTATGAATGGAGCCCATTCAATAACCATGATGGTTTTTTATTTGATTGATAATTTTGGTACACATAATATATTCAATATATTATTATTATAATTTTATATATAAAATATCACATATATAGTATATTAATAATAATACTATTAATAGATATATAGATATAATATATAATTATATAGATATCTATGCAGCACAAATTAATGAAATTTGTGATTTTTTTTTTTACTTATATATTCTTTTAACACAAACACATACCTTTTGGTTTCCCTTTCTCTAACATACAGTTTCCATGGTGGATATCACACACTCGAATGCAAACATGCCTGCACACAGATATCAAACTGACAGCGGTGTCTTCACATTCTCCAATTACAGATCTATATTTAAAGCAGAAATGGTCACTTATTCAGTGGCGAAGAGATCATTTGTTTGCATTTGTGTTGGTACTTCACTCTTGGTGTGACACTTGTAGTAGCCTACTTGACTATCTGCTTAAGCAATACATGCACTTAAAAGATGTGACCTTGCTAAGAAAACACTTAATATCAATGATGCAGACTCCACTTTGGGAAAAACTCGACATCCAAAAGACTAAAGAAAGAAAAGGAGATGTAAGTAATCAGCCTGCCAGAACTGAGCACAGAAAAACTAATGGATGAATGGTAATGAGGGTCTGCGGGAGGCGTGCGAGTATGTTGCCTGGCCAGTATGGAGGTGACTGACAGCCAGACAAGGCTATGCTGTTGTTGTGATCCCCCTCTACACACACACACATACACACAAACACACACCCCTCACAGACAAGCCCCATGTCAGCACGGAGACGGCAGGCTGATTTATTGGATTCTCCTCCCCTGGGAACCCCCCTCCTATCCTCCAGCTCTCCCCCCATCCATCCATCCTTCCATCCATCCCTCCTCCTCTTTCCTGCTTTCCCCAGGGGGCAGAGAAGGGGTAATGACCCACATCAGCATACACACACACACACACACACACACACCTGTCATTCAAGCACATTTGCACCCTTCACAGGATATCGAACTTCAAAACACAGGAACCAGAAATTCCAACTCACTAATTATTCAAAGTATAATTAAAATGATTCATACCAACAAACAAAACGATGCTTCAACCTGGAATCAACACATTGTATTTGCATATACAGAGATATGTCACTATAATCATAGATGTGTATCAATTATGCTCTTGGCTGCCTGTCAGTTCATTCTTTATTCGAATAAATTCACATCCAATGTCATATTGAAAATAGAAAACACTTTTTTATTATTGTTATTGTATTTCTGACATTTTAATGAGCCAACTGTGTGATGGCATTTTCCTAAAACTGTCTTAATTACATTGGCCTATTGCAAGTAAAGATGCTATGCTAAAATATTAAGCTTCCGTTTGTTTGTTTGTTATAATATTGATTTCTTAAAAAGCCTATTTTGTGTTGTAACTGTCGCAATATCGCAAATATCCTAATTTGCTTTAATAATGACTGCAATCACTGTAATAATGATGATACATATCATATGTGTTACGAGCTCCGGCTGCCCCCTTCAGTTCAATCGCGGTATTACAAAAGTGAGGGCGTGCGTCAGATTACTATTAAAATTCATGGCAGAGGCGTTATAGTGTGGTGAACATGTTGACCGTGGGCGTAACTGCAATCCTCACATGTTGCTTTGTGTTTTACACATAGATTTTCACGGTTGGTACGTCTTCATCTTGAGCACTTGGTACGATAAGAGCTATCAAGTGTGATAACGTTAGCTTCAGCTCGCGGATTTCACCGTCTTTTGTTGTTGTTTTGCGCGGTATAGTGATTTTAACGTAGTTTAATAACTTTAATAGTAAGGCAAATGGATACATTTTGTACTTGTTGAATGAAAAATCAACATGCATTGTCATTCAAAGTTGGGAAGACACGATAAAACGTTATCTCAATAGCATATAACGTTAGGGTGTATCCGTATATGTTCTGTCGCGTAACTTGTTTTACAGATTAAAAGTGCATATAGAGTTTGAGCCACGGTCTGTCTTTTCAAATATTACAGGCGGACTCGAGTTGTGCTGCACGTGGTTCTATGGTGTAATGGTTAGCACTCTGGACTTTGAATCCAGCGATCCGAGTTCAAATCTCGGTAGAACCTCATCTTTTTTTCCCCCTTAAAATATCGCGAATAATGATATTCAGAAAACAAGTAGAACTCAGCGAACTTAGGAAGCAAACGATAAAGACAGTAGAGCACGTGGTCCACTGCTAATTCGATGGCTAGCCTATAATTACTAGCATACTGTGAAATATATTTTTAAATAGCAATTTTTAACCAAATGTTTTGATTTTTAAAATCGTAAATGCAACTTATTATTCCACATTATTCCATCATAAATATTTAAGATATCGAACATATATAAACATATTTCAACGACTGTCCATATATCATCTCAGGAATGAATACAGTTCAATTGTATTTTTAATTGAATTTCAAGTAAAAAATATCTTGACGTTTTGATAGTCTGACCGCAGAACTTTCGAGGAATAACTCCTAAATAATACAACAAAATAAAACTTCCACCAAAGTAGAGTTTTCAGGATTTAGTCAAATGACATTAAGGTGTTAAAACTTTAAATGTCCAGGAGGAGTCAGTATAGCACATATTACGTACATGTGGGAAAAATAAATACATATTTTTTTTACTACTACTGTAATATAGAGATCATATATGATATAATTTATTTTTAATATTATATTAAATAATAACTAAATTAATTATTATGGAAACATATATTTACAATTTCTTTATTTATAAATCATTCAACCTTTCACGACATACCCAGATGGACCCAAAGAGATGTTTTGTCAGATTTAATGTCTGGTATATCTAAGAAACCCCTATGTCCTCTTGTTTTTCATATTCCCTCCACTATTAACTTTCTGGATCTTAAAATACTCAATTTGCCTCCTCTCTCCAGCCATAGTACTCATATTTCCCCCCTTTACCCACTATCTGCAGCCTGCTTGGCAGGTTAACAGACCCTGTATTTTCCAAGCCTGAGCCACTGCAGCCCAGTCCAGATGTCTCTTGTGGATCCTCTGTCCTCCCCGGGAGCCAAACGTCCCCTTAGAGTTAGCCGGACGTCTGGCCTTCAGGCTCAGAGGTACAATTTAAATGACTGTAATTTGAAGGTATAAAGTTCCACATTTATTAACCACCCCTACATCTTTAGACAGGAGTGTCTGAATTAATAGTCAGCGTGTTGTTCATGAAGTGTACAACCGTCCAATGTGCGTTACCTGTTATAATTCCTCACGGAGCCGCAGAGAACAGCAGCAACAGTGAGCGAGTATAAATATATAAACCCATCCAGCCGGTGGTTGGTATGGCCGGGAGCCAGGCATCACTGACCCCTGAGCTGAAAGAAGTGTAGCATTGTCTCTCTGGGCCTCCAGCTCTGTGCATTTCAAAATGAACAGCAGATCCCTTCTGGATTATTTACTTTTGCCAGGCTATATGCCACATATAACTCAGAATTACTACACCTTCCATTTTTCCTAAAGGAAGGAGGCCATTTTTGGCCAATAATGAACTTTATAGAAAATAATTGTAATATTTTTAGTATGTTTTTGTAGCTGTTTGGATGTATTTATAAGAAGAAAATGAGAAAACCTGACATTTTAAAGATTAACAAAGGCGTGATAAGTTATAAAATATAGGCTAGCCTAAAACCAAAGGAGACATTTCAGAAGCATATTGTAAACAATTAAAAAAAAAAAACGCACTAACAAAAATCATTTAACGTGAAAATCAGCCCTCTTTTACGTTTAATAAATTCAGCGCTCTGTCAGATATTTCCTAATGTTTGCATAGCAACGCTGTATGTCAGTCCGCTCATTGGTGGAGCAGACACCGGCGCTACTTTCATGTCTCGTATCAACATGAAAGAGGAGGAGCTAATAATAACGGACTCGCGCTGTGTTTCCTGCAAACGCGACTGGCGCCATTATGTCTCAGTTATGTGTACCAATAACATCGATAACAACATTGAAAACAACATAGATAATATAAAGGTAAGTTTTTAAAATAATTTCAGATGGCATACTGAGCGTTAAAATAACTGGGAGTAAAATCACAACTACCATTTTGAGGGAAATCGTTTTTCAAGGGCTCTGCACAAAACCACATTTTCAAACACGAACGTTGTCAAATAAAACATAAAAGTAGCCAACGTAATATCCACATTTTTCCTGCGGTTTTTTTTTCCAATTATGGGTTCCACTCAAAAAGACTGCTACAAATCATAAGATTGCGCTAATCCTTAACCATCATTTTGACTGAATGGGGTGTAAACTTTTAAAATTAATTTTCGATTTTCAGAAGTTAGGAGAATAACGTTACGTTTGGTATAATTTGATGTGATGTACAACAATAGCTATAGTTATTCATGATATATTGAAAGTAATTTGTTAATACAGTTCATAGAGCGAACCTTTTGCTGATTGTTTACCGTGTAAATGGAAGTTACTCCCATAATTTGTGCAAAGCATCATGGGGCATAGGAAAAAGGTGGATAGGCTATAACATGAAATGCAGTTCACCCTAGCTAAAAGATTCATTAGGGCTTTTCACACTGCACTTAACCCCGGGTTATCGTCATTCTAAACACGGCTTTTAACCCCTGGTAAAGAAACGTTTCACACCTGTAATTTGAAAGCGATGTTAGCACCTCTTTTTACCCAGGGTTATGAAACCCTGCTCCGGAACAGACAGCCAATCAGAAATTGAGCAGCAAGGCTCATGTCACGTCAGTAACAGGAAACGTGCGTCGTGTAAACAGCAGCCGGTGAGAGAAAAATAAGAAATGTCAAAAGATGGAAAGCGTGTGAACTGGAGTGATGAGGAGACGGTATTATTCTTACAGCTAATTCTAGCCTCTCTACACTTAAAAGAAATTCAAAGAAATATTCACATACTTTGCTCCTTGTTTTCTTTCTTTTGTACTATTGTCTTTGTTTTCTTGCCTTTGTGCGTCTCAAGACCTATGCAGCGAAAACATTTTTTAATAACTGGCAAGACGCGGGAAAAGCCGTGTAAACAGGTTGCCTGCTGTTCGTCCAATCAGTGACAGTGACACCACAAATATGCAAATAAGAACGACCATTAACCCGGGGTTTAGGAATGTACCGTTTGAGACTTACTTCTGTTAATGAATACCCAGGATTAACAGTTAACCCAGGTATAGTATTACAGCGTGATTACAGATAACCCAGGATTCCGTTTATCCGGGGTTTAGGATGACCCATTCAGGGTTAACAATTTCAAGTGTGAAAAGCCCTATTCTGATAAATCCAACTTTCCAGCATTGAACACTATTGTGTATTTTAAGGTTGTGGTAAGTCTAAATGCATCATTGAAAGTGCAAAACAACTGAAGGAGGAATTTTGTAGAATGTGACAAGCTAACTGAGGCATCTTCACACAAAATGACGCAGAAATTAATTACTGAAGGAGACATCAACTAGGCCTGTCGCAATAATCAATATATTGACCTATTGCGCAATATATATACATGACCTCAATCATTTTTGGTGACGCAATATATCACCCATTATATTTAATTAAAAATGTATGTAACCATGTTTTGTACATTCCACTTGCGCCTGTGTCTTTTGCAGCTTCTCATACAGTGTAGTCATGAGGTGCTAGTTCAAATTTAAAAAGTGCTTCTACAAAAAAAGTTTCATCTGCAGATATGGCCTTGTTTAGGGATCTGTGCCTTTGTGCATACGGACATCTGACTGCTGAGTAGTGATTGTGTTTTTCAGCAATAGTGTGCACCCTTCATTTACAGAGAAAAGAAGGTCAGGGAAAAATCTGCATACAAGTTCTTTGTGCATTTTTCTTTTTTGTACTTGTTACTTTGCACTTTTTGTTAGAAAATGTTTATTTACAATTTATTCAGGTTTTTTAAGGTATCTAATATTTTGTTACTTTATTTCCATGATCTAAATATTCTTAAAAATGTAAAGTTTGCTGTCATTTGGAAGTGTGTAGGCCTTCTTGCATTATTATGTTGTTACATTATGATTATATATTCAGTGGCATAAAATGGTCTTTAATATGACAATAATATCGCTTATCACAATTATTTCTGGGGCAATATATCGCACAACAAAAAGTTGTTATCGTGACAGGCCTAACACCAACAATACATAGCTAAAATAGCTCTGAACACAGTAATGTGACAACACATAAAATCATCCCCAAAGTAATAAAGGTTCTAAATATGTTAGAACAACTTAGGCTTTCTTTGACATCTTCTAAAGCCAGCTCTTGCATAAGCCGAGAGGAATCAGGCCAGATGGAAACCCACAAAATAACAACTTCCATTTGAGGTAAAAGGAACACAACATGATATAGAGTAGCAAGAAGGTTTTTGTCACACCATTGCCATTTAGGAACACAAGGGTAGGTTGGAAGCTTTGTTACCATCCTGACCAGTGGTTTCAGTGCCTGCTAGCCTATGTTATAACACATATAAAGAACTGAGCATGTGCAACTACAGATCTGCCCGCTCACACCGAGTGCACATACTATTATGATGTCTTTTGAATTGATTTAATAATTGAATGAATAAGAGTATTCAACAATGCATTTCTTTCTCAATTTCTTCACTTTGAAATTGCATTAATTAAACTCTTGAGATTTCATTTTGAAAGAAAGCTGACTAACTAATTTTGACCATCTCATTTGTAGTCATGGCTGTGGCTGAATAAATGGTCAACATTAAATACCTGGCTACTGCAGTGCTGGACTGACAGGAAAGTGCCCATAAGAACATGGCTAAAATAAACAACACTTGTAAACCAAATAAGATCAAAAGTGTTTGGCAACCACTTCTGGCTGATATGTCCTTTACAGTATGTAAAACTAAAGTTTACATGTGGATTGAATTCATGCCTACATAAACACATATATTATTGACATAAGACTTAAATGGATTAAAATATGCTAACTGGACATGCAAACATTAAATGTACCATGCTAAAGTATTTCTTTCAGTAGAATGCAAATGTAATCAAAATAGATTCCATTTCATCATATTTATGCCCTGTTTAGCGTGTTTTCATTTAAAAACGGCGTTTTCACTGTGTTTCAGAAACGATCTCAGTCCACACTACATAACTACATACATCACATGACCGTTCATGCAGATACAACAATGAAAATGCACTAGTGTAAAAGTAGCCTTATTCTTTAAAGTAGTGAAATCTGAAAAATTTTCACAAAATAGCAATGCAGTACTCAACCAACAAGCAGATTAATGTTACAAATATTTAATAGGAATTTGGACAAACGCAAACAACAATTCAAAAGTTCAATAAAGCCAGCTTTTTAAAATGCAAAAATTGAAAATATAAAGAAGCATAACAGGCTTGCAGATGCTGTAGTGGTATCTCAGGTTTAAATTTTAAACATGGGGAACAAAAAAGATATCCTAGCAATTTTTTTTACTTTATTCACTATTTGCAGTCCAGATTACTGTATAATTACTAAGGCACATAATATTAGCAAAAGTGATTTCTGACATTTTTATCGACAGAATGTAGGATTCTGTTGGGTTCATCAAATTATATAAGAAAAGCAAGCCATTATTTACACAACAGTAAGATTTACAATTCAAATAAGATTATACATGCCGTACATGACTTTATATAAAACCTGGTCCAGTATATAGACTTTAAAAAAAAATCAATCTGGCCCCTCATCATCCTCGGCAAATCATTCTGATTAAAATAAATTGATTAAATATGTATAAAAAGTTCTCTCTCATTCAAAGGAAACGAAGACACACTAAAGCTTTTTTTTCAAGGAGGACCATTGTGAGCATTGCAGTCTTGCTCCGCCCCCTCCTATCAGTCCAGTGGTTTGTGGGAGATGTAGTGTTCGGCCTCATTTCTCTCACACAGGTCCAGAATAGCCTAAATGGTTATTGTGCTCTACCTCGCTTAAATGTAAGCTCGGTTTCTGTTCCTCACTGTCCGCTGTCTCTGGACTTGAGCATTGAGGAGAAGGACGGACCTTGAAGAAATTTGATACGTATCGCACCTGCAAGAGACAATGACTGTTAGCAGTTATGCGGTAATGAAATCACAATGCTATGCTTTAATGTTTTTTATACATTTTTCCCCATCTTTCTTTCCATTACAAATAAATTAATAATTACCAAATTTCTAACTCTAAAAATGTGTTAACTTACAGTGAGAATTGCAATGAGCGCCCCCTGGAGGAGCCCCACCAGCACATCGCTCCAGTGGTGCTTATAATCAGACACACGAGTGTAACCTACATACACGGCAAAGGCCACCAGGAAGAACTGGATAGTGGGCCTCAGGAGACGAGCCCATTTTGCATTCAACCTGGCCTGAACATAGAACTGGTGAGAGAAAAGAAGAAGAGGTGACTTTCATTAGAGGAATAATAATGACTTAATTTGTTGAGAGGATTAGAAAACTGAAAGAAAAAAAAAATGTAAAATTTTTTTAGCCTTTGGGAAATAACAAATGCTAAGATTTGTACTTTAAGATTTGTACGTTTGCTTTGTAATTCATCAGGAAATCATTTTGTATGATGCAGAACCTTTGCTGATTTCAGAGATTCGTTTTTATTGTTTTTGTTGTTGTTGTTCTGTTCTCTGATAGTTTCATTAAATTAGTTCCAGTTCATTTGCAAACTCTGCAACAAAATAATGATTTTAAATAACTGCAAAAAATTTGAACTCGTACACCATATAATTCCTCACCGTTTCCCATTTTTTGTGCATCAAAAACAGTTGCACCCTACTAAGTCTTAATGTGCACTCATATTAGCAAAAATTTAACAGGCAAAAAGAATTATTGTCAAATGTAGCTATGTATGAACCACAGCTCACAACAAAGTCACTTTCAAACCAAGCAGCCTTCTGTCGGTCAATGTCGTGAATTTGCCTGACCAATTTGAACAATGCAAAATCTTTGTGAGGAAATCTTTCACATTGGAAATTCCCAATGGCATGGATTCCTATCAAATAACTAGATTTTGCCTTGAAAATGTATTGAACACCAGTAAATGTCACTGCATTTAACACCTTCATTGACATCAAATATAACTGCAGAATGAATGACTATTTTCAAACAGGTTTCCCCGAACGCTATCCCCATCTGCCATTGGTCACAAAAACACATAATCCCATCCCCAAACTTGTGTTAAATGTTTAAAGGGATCAGGAACTGCCTTTTTTTACTATTTTGTACTGTTCTCTAAGGTCCACTTCTAATGTTATCAATATTTTTACATCAAAAAACCTCATAATTTAGAAGTAATAGGCTATTTTCTGTCCTGTTTTGATACCCCTCATCTGAACACTCTGTTTGAAATAGACGTGACGGATTGTAGACTTGTAGTAAACGCCCAATGCTATGATTAGCTAACAGTTGTGTAAGTTTGACAGCCTACATACTTCATAGATGGACGTTTGCCTCTCTTAAGACTTGCGTTTGCCGCTCTTGTTATTTACACTACATGTGTGAATTGGTGGGCGGGGCTAAACAGGCAGCGATGTAGAAGCAGGCGTTGATCATCTTCTGCGGAGGTGGTGTTTATCCACACTATTGCGTCATAAAGTGGCACATGTCATTTTTGCAGATTGGCTTCAAGATAAGCTGTTTTTAGACTAACAAGATAGTTTTGAGTTCTGAAACTTACAGGATGTTTTTACAGTACAACGACGTCAAGGTAATTTTGATTTCTCAGTTCATGACCCCCTTTAATGTTTAACATGTTAGCATTTGGCTGCTGTAGCACTCACCGCTAGAAACAGCATGCAATACATCCCAAAGGAGGAGTGACCCGAGTAGAAGGACAACCTACGACACACAAATCACATACAGTTTCAAAAGAAATTCACTGAAATCAAGCCGTTAAAACATTTCCAATGAGAAACATACCGGGCTTCAGTTACATCACTTTGGTTGCCAGTGCAGTTGATTGTGGCCATGTATCCTTTGCAGACTTTGGGAGCACATACTGTTAAGAAATGTGGCCGTGGTCGCCCAATGGTGTACTTGGCCAAGTCCGTCAGTGATTGGCTGACGGCTCCCCCAAACAGGAAGGCACCCAGCACCTTATATATAGCTGACACATATTGATTAAAGGTAGAGTTGGAGTGAATTTTTTTGCTGTACACCAGATATGCTTCACCCGAAGATATCTAGAGGAACAGAAGAGGTAAATGTTTAGAAATATGCATTTCTCTAGCTTGCGACAAAGATTAAAACAGTTAGGTTTGTCGTTAATATGTCAAACAAGTCCATGAGCACATAACGCTGTGTTGTTGTGTATAATAAAACCCTCTGCTGTGCAGATTCATGAACGGACACTTTGTTGAGAATCAGCGCGTGACTCATGGGATGATGAGATCATGGAAGGGTTGATGGAGATCAATGAATGAGGGACTCACGATGATGATAGTGCAGGTGATGGTGACTACAGCCAGTGTCACGTGGGTGATTGTGTCTAGTCTGACAGGGTAACTAATGCTCTCGTCCTGGCAGTAGATGCCTCGCTCGTATGGCTGGGATGCAATATTCATTATCACAAAGGGCAGAGAAGCTACAGGAAAGAGGAAATGAGACAAACAAACAATAAACACATAAATAAATAAAGCGATAATGCTTCCTAAATGAAAAGTTATTGTCTAATGTGGAGAATATACAGGGTGAATATCCTGAAACTTGACAAGAACCTGTCTGGGTCATATTTAAAATAAAATAAATATTTTCAACCATTTCTAATTACATTAATTCCAAAACAAATATTTCATGTTTAGATTATAATGTATATATTTACATAATATATTTATAAATCATGGTATGTTTGTTTAACTAAAAAATTGGGTAACTTTATAATTAAATATAATTCAACCAAACATATTTCTTTTGATTATTGGGCGAAGTATCATATTTTTGTTATTGTTAAAGCAGTTAGATAATTACAAAATAAAAATGCCATTGTAACATTTCTCTCATCATGGCAAATATTTTCAATCCATTAAATCATGAATTTGTATATGCTTTACACACACACACACACACAAACAATACAATATATACACACATAAATAAATAAAACTGGAGCAGTTATTTTTGCATCATAGATGATTTCATGAAATGCAGCACATTTTTTTTTAATAACTTTTAGAAAACCATCTGAATTCTGCTATGGAAGCAGTGACTATTTATAGTACCTCTTTTTTCCTAAGAGTCACATGGAAATTTATCCCACAGCTATGAGGAAGTCACCTGACCACACCATCTTAACCCAAAACACGTTGCGAGCCATACCATAAACACAACCGTACACACCCACAGCCCAGACATCCTTTCCACAACGCCTTGGTTGGTGAACTGATGTGGCTGGAGATGCATATGTCTGAATGTAGCCACAGCGTGATCCTTTAATGAATGGAAAATGTCCTTGGGACATTCGGAAATGTTACAAAATCACCCAGCAACCATGTGATCCTAAGCCACAGCGACTCAAAAGAACAGTAAGGACAATGCTACTTCCTGTAAATCCATTTTCTATTGATCAAGTGGATGTATAAAAGTGTTGTAGTAAGTTTGCATATCTTTAGCGGAAGAAAATGAAAATATTCTGCTGCTTGAATGGGATCTATAGCAATTGTGTAGATATTTTAGGTATGCTATGAATGCCAAAGACCTACAGAGATATCAGAAAGATATAAAATTTCAAATATTATTCTACAAGGGCCATTAAAAATATACAAACAAGAAGTTCATAATCTGTACATAAGGGGCTCATTAATAATCACATAATATACTACTAAAAAACATTTCTATAGAGCACCATTCATACAAGATTGCAGCTCAAACTTGCACCTTACACAACAGAAATGTTTTGTTTCCTTCAAAACAAAAACATTTTAAAGTGTTTACAAAGATGTTTTCTTTTGTTTTGCACCTTACAAAACAAAAATGTTTTTTCTAGACAAATGTTTACAAATGTTTTTGTTTTCTTTTGCTCAGCACATTACCAAACAAAACTTTTGTCTTCTTTTGTTTTGTTAAACAATTTAAAAATAATAGTTTTAATAACATTATTAAAAATAATAGTGTTTTTTTTTTAAAGGAAAATTGCTATAGCTGTCTTCAGACTCATCTTTTGTTGTTAGTTTATAGGGAGAGAGAAAAAGAGAAAGAGAAAATTTACCAATCACTTTAATGTAATTTAAAAGCTTGGCTCTAGAAATTTAGAAACTTAAATCATTGAAAAAGAAGTTGAAATGCAATGGTGCAACATAACTTATCCAAAACAAGTCATTTTGAGTTCCAGTGTATTCTTGAGACAGTAGCTTCATGTTGTCATGACAGCAGATAAAGAGTAATAGAATCATAGAGGCACTTAAGAACAAATAAAAGTGTCTTTGTATTCCCAAAAACAAAGAACAATGGTGTTTGAAATGACACTGTATTTCCATCCACTGTGGTCTGAACAGTGACAATAAACACACAAAACATAATGCACTGACAAACCTTAAAGCCGAGGTTTGACATCCTCAGCGGTGCACTATTTAAACAATACTGCTCATGTAACTTTGCCCCAAAAACGGTAATTATTATTAAGTTCTATGTAACTGAACAGAGAATTTTGAATGTTTAGAGTAATGATTCACAATTTGGTCAAAAATCCAGGATTTTACTGATACAGATAGCTAGGTTGGACCACACTGGCCAATACGATTAATCACCAGATGGTTTTTAAAATGGATACTGAATGAAAACTTCAATAGTGCTTTACTATTTTTTTTTAAAAACATACTGAACCATACTTTGTAAATTAATAAAAAATATGAATATTAATTATATTGATCATTAAAGTTTGTAAAATGTATAATGTCTCGCACTGTATAATGACAACGGACCCTTCTCAGCAGCTCCAGCAATGAGCGCAACCCGGAAAACTATCGGCATGCATTTTTGCCAAAAGCGATAGTTCCGCCAATCAACTATCGGTGCCGATTAATCGGCAAAACCGGTCAATCGGTCGATCTTTACTAACTAACTACTAAATTAGACTCACGCCTCAAGACTCAGGCCCCGTTTACAGTAGTGCATTGTAGTTTTAAAACGCATAACTTTTGCTACGGTTACGCCTGTCGTTTACACTACTCCAGTATATTCGACCCTCGAAAACAGAGACTTCTAAAAACACTGCAGACCCCGTTTTAGTTTGAAAACTCCGGGGTTGCGTTTCAGTGGAAACGGACCAAAACGGAGTCTTTTGAAAACGATGGTGTGGCTGCCCACATTCTCTCTGTGTATCCTTGACGACTGTGTAAACAATAACATCATGCTCATTGTTGTACCCATAGATATGTATAGGTAGATTGCCCATTCGACTGCTCCAAGCACGCAGACGTGTCCACCATCTAAATAATAGGGAATTTACCTATACATATCTTATGGTTGCACCTGCATGAATGGTCATGTGACATGCGTTTTCGGTTGTGTAGTGTAGACCGAGATCTTTTCTGAAACGCAGTGAAAACACCAGTGTAGACGAGCATCATTTTATTTTAAAACACCATTTTAAAACGAAAATGCAATAGTGTAAACAGGGCCTCAAACAGATGCAGCCTTTTTTTTTTTAGTTTATTCATCATTGTTATTCTGCAAGGACCATTTTAAAGATACACAAACAACGAGCTCATAACATGAATGTAAATAATAAAGAGCTCACTGAGTTTAAGAAAATAGTCCAGCTTTTTATAGAGCACCTTTCATACAAGACTGTAGCTCAGTAGTCTTGCACCTTACAAAACAAAAAAAAACTTTTGAAAAACTCTAAAATGTTTTTGTTTTGCACTGTACAAAACAAATGTTTTTTGAAAAACGGTTAAAGATGTTTTATTTTCTTTTGTCTTGCACCATACAAACCAAAAAAATGTTTGTAAACATTTACAAATGTTTTCTTTTGTTATCACTTTACAAAACAAATGTTTTTGTTGTTTTATTTTCTTTTGTTTTGCACCTCACAAAAAAGTTTTTTTTCCCAAAACATATTTGTGTTACATTTTGTTATATTAAAAGAAAACAAAAATTGGTACATTACCTTAAACTGTTCACAAGCTAACTAGTTAACTCAAAATGATGTGATCCACTTGCTAAAAATTGTTTACTGAATGTAAACTTGTATTTTTGTTTTCATTAAGGAGATTTATTCCTTACGAACAATGCAAGAAAAAGAAACTTTCCCTCAAGTCTCATAGAGCATCCTGTTGAGGGAGACCCCAAAACAATGGCTCCAGTTTTATCACTCCATTGAGATTCAGACACTTTGAGGATCTGGAGCTTTTCTGTATGTTTGCCAGCTGAATACACTCCAAACAAATGAAAATAAAAGCCCAATAAAACAGTCTCATTTTTCCCTTTTCCTCTCCAAACTTTTCAACTGTTGAAACACGTTATTAGGAAACAAAAAGACGGGTAAGAATTTCAAGATGGAAAACTGAAAGATCTCACCCAGAGAAGTACTTCTTTTTTTTTTCTTTTTCAAACTGTCATTGACTAATGACAAACACAATCAAAACATTGAGAAACATTGAGAACCGAGTCTAAAATCTGTCAGCTTTACATTTAAAAAGGCTGAGTTGTATATTCTGGTTCTCTTCAGTGAAATTCATCAGTATTACTCCTGAAATATTTTCCAGACTGTGTACCCAGGGAATTAAGTCAGTGTAAGGTACATTAGTGGTCAATGTGGAAGAGCTTCAAACTGTTTGAGTTCAAAGCCTCAGTTGGCAGGTGCGAGCTCGGCAGTCGTTTAATTACGCAACGAAACAGGACTGCAGGGAGAGATGTGGCGCATAGAAGTGAGAGGGCGAGATGTGCTTAAAGAAAGTCGTGCTTGCTGCTTGACACCCAACACGTTGCAGTATTGGGGCAGTGCTTAAGGAAAAATGAACCTTGTCTCAACTGCCGCCAGCCGTCACCCTTCAACCATTCCCTGAAACAAATTAGTTCCATTTGAAGGTACAGGAAGTGAAATTTCCTGTAAAACATTAAAGGACCCTCACACATAAAAGTTGGTGTGAGGACTTTTTATGAGTGTTTTTATGCTTTTTTTCTTCTTCGTGCTACGCGAGTTAACGCAATGCACTCTAGCTCTTAACTAAACATTTCACTAAAAATAAAACTTCTGTCATCATTTGCTTACAATCAGGTCGTTTTTCCTTGAAAAAAAGTAGTTTAAGAATGTTCACACTTCTCTCTTTCATGCAATGAAAGTGGATGGGGTCCAAATTAAAATAGTCCATACAACTTGCGCTCTATATTCCAAGTCTTTCTAAGTCATATGATTTCCTCAATTAAATTTGAGTACTTGATTAAAAAAAAAATTCTTGATAGCATTTTTGCCCGTGTCGATTAACCCGCAAAATACCCGAAGTGACGCTTTAAGTGGACATTTGAATTAAATGTTTAGTCAATATTAAACATGGATTAGATTGCGTTGTAAAGTGTAAAAACAATCGCTAGGTCGTTGGCGCCCTCTGCAAGCATTTGATATAATATATAATGTACTTAACTTATGATTATATTGGTTTATTACATAATGTATTTGAACTGTTTTATTTAACTGACTTGCTTTTGATATTTTATTTGAACCAATTATTATTGCCTCATTGCTATTATATATGTCTTTTAAGTCATTTTAAAGTCTATTGTTCGCTTAGGTCAATTTAAATTACCACGAAAAATGATCAGATTACTCAATTAATCGTCAGAATAATCATCCAATTACTCGATTACCAAAATAATTTTAGTGACAGCCCTACATAAGATGGGTTTGGAACAACATTTGGGTGACCAAATGATGTCAGACTTTTCATCTATGAGCTCCTAATATGGCGGAAATTTTTTTAAGGTCACTGCAGCATTTCAAGAAACTGCAACAAAGCAACATGTTGACATAACCGAGAGGGCGAGGAGATAATTAGGGTTGGCGATTGCTGAAATGTTGAAGGACTGAAGATTTACACCCTTTGTCATCCTTTTGCCCATCCCACAGACAAAAATGAGCTTGCCACTCCTATAGTCTCCACCTCATTCATGTTTCCCTCTTTGTTTAGAGCATCCTCCCACTCCTTCATGAACACTATAAATACGAAGGGCAGAACGGAGCGTTGCTTTATTTGGTTCAAACTGATGTGCAGTTGCGGTATGTGGGATAATTGGTGGCAATCTGAGTTTGAAACAGTTACACTTCCCCTCACACCACTGGAGGAAGGCCAGAGCTATTCCTGGACGAAACTAGCAGTTTCATTCAGTACACAAAAGGAAATGTTCACAGCAAAATAAAATTCTGTTATCGTTTACTCACCCTCATGTTATTCTGAAATTTTTCTTTCTTACGCTGAACGCAAGTAGATCAGAATGTCTGGATACAATGAAAGTGAATGGGCACCAGAGACTGTATAGCTCCAATAAAGACAAAGAATATGCATTAAGAAAGCAGTTTTTATGACTTATACACTATATAGTCCAAATCTTCCAAGACATATGTGTGAGAATCCATTCACTTTCATTGCATGAAGCAGCTTTGACATTCAAAGCTCAAAATTACACCTTTTTCATTCCATAGAAAACAGAAAGTCATACAGGGAGAGTTAACAATGGCAATTTTTTTAGTTTCAAGTAAACGTTTCCTTTAACTTTAGCATTCAGTGGCTCAAACCGCTTCACAACAAGCTACTTGTTAAAATTTGCTCTTACTTTTGTATTTTTGTTTTCTTTGCACAAAAAAAGTATTCTCGTAGCTTCATAGCATTACAGTTGAATATGTGGAATATTTTAATTATGTCCTTACTACCTTTCTGGGCCTTTGAAGGGTTGAGCTATGCCAGGGTCAGAAAGCTCTCTGATTTCATTAAAATATCTTAATTTGTGTTCCAAAGATGAACGAAGGTCTCACGGGTTTAAAATGGCATGAGTAATTAATGACAGAATTTTCATTTTTGGGTGAACTATCCCTTAAAGAACACAGCTTTACTGTAGCTTATAATACGGGGCCGTTGAATGCTTGAATCTGATTGGCTGACGAACGTTCTAAGTAGGGCTGGGCAAAAAAATCAAATGTGATTTTCATGCGCATCTCGTCAGTAAAGCCGCTTCTCGTGATTAATAGTAAATCTCCAGCACGTGCTTTCAGATGGAGCGGCATTTACTACTGCAATGAATCGCCTGTGATTTTGAACGCGATTTTGTGTAGCTTGTCAGTGATCTACGGCTCTGTGTAGTAAATGCCGCTCCATCTGAAAGCACTTGCTGGAGAAGCGGCTTTACTCACGAGATGCTCATGAAAATCGCATTCGATTTTTTGCACAGCCCTAGTTAAGGTGTGCAATTATTTTCAGGGAAACGCCCGGCGAACATAGTTCCAGGCAGGTCTTGACCGCATTAGAGTTCCATATCACTTCGCCAAATGATTTCAGTTATATCAAAGGTCTTACAACAGCAAAATAACCAAAACCCACAATGACAGTGACCAAACAAATAAATATAGTAAGCAATAGGATAAAAACGATATCTCATTTCCATGTTTTGCCACAAAACTACGTTTTATTATGTACGTAAACACATAGCCTACTTCTCCCGCTTTCTCCCTACAGATGTGCACACGGAAACATAAAAAGCTAACGTGGTTAGTAAGGCTGTCAAAAAAAGTTCGAATTTCGAATATTCGTCGAATTTAAAATAAAAATCCACATTCGAATGCAAAAACGTTGCATTCGAATTTTAGGTGTGCGTTAAAATGTAACGATGTAAGTGTCGTTGCATTTTAATACCTTTGTTAGCCTGTCCATTTGAAGCCACTAGATGCGGCGCTGCTGCGTTGTTAATTACAAATATTGTGGGAAAAGAGAACATCAATGCGGAGATCTTGTTTACGTCAAAACTGAAAGCAAGCCGTTCACACAGAACGCATATTTCGCGCATTTTCTAGAGGGACATCTATCACTGTTGCACTCACGTCTCGCTCAAAAGAGCCGCATGTTTAGAAAGCCATGTAAAATTAATGCTAGTTCAACTTTGAAAAAACATATTTCGAGACTTTATGGCGGGGGTTTTTCCCCCATCCCACTGCAACTCGTGTTTTTAAATGAAAAAAATGTACTGTGTGATTGGCTTTCGGCCCTTTGTATTAAAAACTATGCATACATACATGATGCTGTTTTGTTTATAGTTGTTTAAGCAACTTAATTATAATTGGTTTATAAAGATTACTTTAAACATTATGCACTTTTTTCCCAGATAGTCATTTTATCTTATGCTTTGAATAAACGTGCATTAGTAATATTTAGCTCGATGCGCCCTCTTGTGGCCTTAGGAGAGAAAACAAAAGCTTTTCTTCACCCTAACTGAATTATGAAATTAATGTTATTATTTATATTTAAATTAGAATATAATTCGAATTTTGATAATATTTAAGTACAAAATTTGAATTTAGTTTTTCAGCCATTTTGACAGCCCTAGTTGTTAGTGCTACTCTGCCTCTCTGATTTTATCAGTAAAATAGTTTAGCAACTTAAAAGCTACATGACATTTCTCACAAGCGAGGTAATAACAGCACTCTACCGTGAAGAAAATGAACTTAAAGTTTCATTATTAGTAGGGACACTTCTGCCGAACACGTTTGAGAGACACACAGACTCAAAAAGAGTTGGGCTAATTCACACGCTCGCTCTCTCTCATAACTTAGTTATTAACTGCATTTGTCTGCTATCAATGGCTCAATCATCCGTTACTAGGTCTAAAATGACGTTTTGGAATTAGCAACGGAGGCATGGGGTGAGATGCGGAAGAAATTAATCCTACTCACAATAGTGTTTTAAGTACAAAAACCAGACGAATACCTTGAAATATATCATCTGGTTTATGTCTTGTGGTGTGGTAACCGTAGTATAAGCGGAATAATTGACTCCGGCCATTGAATTATTAGAAATTCGCTTCACGTTATGGCCGCATCACCACTTTGGGTGTGCATTATTTTTCTAATAATTCAACGGCCCATCGTCATTTATTCCTTACTTAACTACTTGGAACGTCTCAAAGTACACAAAATAAATTTGGTGTATGATTTACTTAGAAACAATTTTCAGTCAGAAATTGACTCAGTAAATAGATTATTACAAAGAAAAATGCTTTGAAAACTCATTTTTACAGTGTAGCTTTCCCAACATTGGTATGATGATGCTGGTCCAAGAAACTGAAATTATGAGAGCATTTAGCTCATACATTTACAGTAAATCTGAATTGTGCTGCTTGCGGTTTCAAGGACGCATGAGTTGGTGCATTTCCAATGAAAAAAGAAAAAAAAACCCTGGCGAAAACCCACTCAGTCATTTAAAAAAAAAAAAAGTAAAGTAAAGAAATCTTGTCTTTGGTTTTGGCTATAGGGAGTAGTCCATTTTCTTAGGGTCGGCTTTGACCTTCACCCTAAAATTGGTTCACCACCTTTCATTATCAAACACACCCTATGTTTTTACGGACTTATCTTGTATCCTAACTTGTTTCAAGGTGCATTAACAAGTACACTCAGCTTTCAACACCAGACTTGATCCATTCTGGCTTCATTTCAACATTCGAAGCCCAGTTTATACGAGTCGAACCCACAATGTTCTCTTCCTACTCTGAAGATGAAAATGAGATGTTCTTGACTTTCTTTGTGGGTTTTTTGGAGTACCATCATAAGTGTTACGAAAATACAACCCTGTCGCCCCTTTAAGTGAGAGTTTTGAAGGCGGTCTGTCTGCCGGCAGTACTCCCTGAGCAGTAGTTTGGCAAGGCCGCCTGACTCATTTGGAAGCTATGTGCTGAGCGTACAGCCTCGCAGGAGAGTCTGGAATCCTACTTCAAGAAGAAACGCCCACCCTCCTCCTCTTCTCTTTCACCATACAACAGAGTCAGTCCATCCGTCCCAGCCCTCTACCTCGCCACGCTAATGCTAGTGTTTGATTTACGCTCTTGAAAGCTACGGAAATATATACCATTACGTGGGAAATAAGCTAACTTGTACGCTAGTAGTGTTTAGCCAAATAGTTTTGCTTTAAAGAAGGTTTCTGTGATTAATGGAACAGTATCATTATGTTAATAGTCTCATGATGTGACCAATTTCGTTGATGTTGCAACTGCCATCTCACGCAGACCTTTCTGAACAAGTTTAACCAAGACCTGAAATATAATGCTGCATGACAGTTCCAACAGCCTAAACTTTTCCTTGTCGTTTTCCCATATTATTTCGCCAGTAGTTCTAGGGAATTAGTCTGGCAATATGTCTTTGCTGGTTATTGCACAATGCTATGGCGCTAATTTTCCCAATTCTACCTGAAAAGCAGAGTCACTCTTTTTATTTGTTTTTAAACAAATGTAAATTCTAAAATGTTTCTAAAAACTACTGTTCAATTTTTTTTAAGGAATGTATATTTTTATTCAGCAAGGATGCATTAAATTGATCAAAAGTGAAGCAGCACAACTGTTTTCCACATTGTTTCTTGAACACAAAATCAGCACATTAGAATGATTTCTGAAAGATCATGTGACACTCAAGACTGGAGTAATGAAGCTGAAAATTCAGCTTTACATCACTAGAATAAATTACATTCTAAAATATATAAAAACAGAAAACAGTTATGTTAAATTGTAATAATATTTCACAATATTACTGTTTTTAACTGAGCGTGCGGGCACACTAATATATATATATATATATATACACATACACTGTATATAGCATTTAACCCATGAAAATAAATAAATAAATTCTACTTCTTGTTTGTGTAAACTACATGTCTGTTCTAACTTGTACTTTGCTGAAGAAATGATTTATTGTGGCATTCATGTTTCATAACTTCTTTGTATGAATCACTCTTTGTAACATTCCTCATCTGTAAGTCACTTTGGATAAAAGCATTTGCATACAGGCCCTGTTATACTTTATTACAAAATACCAATACAATTAAATGTATAAAGGGGGTCTGCTAAAACAAGAAATGTTCCTTCACTGTACATTATACTATTAGTTATTAAATAAAGTGCTTTATTAAAAATACTGAGCACCTGGTAAAAAGGCCTGGAAAGTCCTTTTGAGCCAAAAGCTTGGCTTGATATTAAACAGATAAGCTTAGATAACTCCCATCAATTTCACTTTCACTGAAGTAAAACACTGATCTTGCAGCTTTGACTCGAATAGACGCTGAATATTATCTGCCAAGTATTATTTCTGTAAATACTCAATGATTCAATGAATCATGTAAAAATCATAAAGCATACCAGCATAGAGGGTGCAGTAAAATACACGCCTGTGAGCTAAAGCAAAAGCCAGACTGTGTTTGTGTGGAGGGAAAGTTTACTTAGACAGAAGGAAAAGAGAAGCAGAGGGTGGTGGGCTGGATTGAATGTCAAATTCAGGGCTGGGTTTTTGGAAAGGGGGAGACAAGAAGAGAGGGGGTGAGGAGAAGGAGGAAGAAAGGGAAAAGAAAAAAGAAAGGGGAGGAATAAAAAGAAAAAAGGAAAAAGAAAGAAAATTATGAAGAGAGGAAAAGAAAAAAGACGAGAGAAGAAAAGGAAAGTGGGAAAAAAAGAGGGAGGAAAAAAAGGGAAAGGATATTACTGCCCAGAAACACTTACAGAAATTCTCCAGTAGCTGAACTCTACTGGATTCTGGGACTTTCTGTTGTTTCTAAAGCAATCTGAGAGGCTGAAATTTATTTGAAAATGACTGAATAATTCCACCTGTGCTTGCTTTCGTTAGCTCAAGGCCAAGTGTCTCAAATTTACAGGACTTTGAGCTCTCTTTTATGTCCTTGTAGATCAATCAGAAACTAAATTACGCATACACACTCATATATAGTTATGGGCGACACTGAATGAGAAGTTATTGACCTTTCTCAGATGTGCCTTTATTTCCATACATGAATCTTTATCAGAAAACTGACCAAATTGAAAAATGCAACAAATGGGAAATTCTTTAATGCGGTTTGTATTAACGACAGAATGTTTATTTTCTGTAAATTATTCTGTTAAGTTAGAAAAATATTGATGGTCTTTTCAAAAGCATCTGAGAACCAGCAATGTCATGTGGTGCAACCCTCAAGACCGTTATCACTGTGTGTGAAGGTCAACAAGTCTCTTAAAAAATCAGATTATTTGACCTTTTTATTTATAAAATGTCATGTGGTACAACCTCCCCAATAATGTTAAAATATTATGAATTAATTCATGTTATTTGTAAAAAGAAAAAAGGAAAATTACCTTGAAACGTTAAAAATGTTTTGGGAAAGGGTGTTTTGTACTTGTGGTTACAACAACCACATTACTGTTATTTTAGTGTCTTTATTAATATTATTTATTAATTAATAATTTCAAGTAGCATTATTTATTTATTGTTGTATTTATTTTATTATTTCAGTTTTAATTTCAATAGTTTTTATGGTCCTTTTTTCATTAAAAATATTTCTATTTGGCTTAATTTATACTTGATTCGGTTTAAGTCATTTTAGTACTTAAACTTACTTTAAGTTGCTAGGTAAACATTTAAAATTGTGTATTTTAAGCTTTAGTTTTCCGTCTAATATTTTTTTCAGCTTAATTTCAACGAACAAAAACAATTTTTAAATCATTTTAGTCTTAGATAACTATAACAACTGTGCACCACATGACATTACATTGAAACGTTTGTTAAAAATAGCATTTCAAAAGCATATGAAACTAGCCATGAATTCAAAGAGCATATGATTAAGACAATATTGTCCATCCCTGTCCACATCATGGACAGACAACCTCAAATCAGTCACTTCATAAAGCTGTAGTCTGAGACTAAAGGTGAAGGATGGTGCCTAGGGCAAGTTCTAACTTCTAGCCCTCATGAAATCCAATGCTGGAGGTTGGAGAACACAGACACAATAAAGGACTTCAAAGGGCAGGTGCAGAAACTTCATCTCCCAGCGTCATAGCAGGGTTACCTCATGCGGTTAAGAAAAACACAGTGTTTCCAAAGGAAGTAATGGTCAAGCTGGTTCACACTCACTTCAGCACTGAGGCAAGTCGAATCTTCCGTAATGGGTACTACTATGTGACTATGTTAGGATGTTTATGGTCATTGGGTTTGTCTGCAAGCAAAGCCCTGAATAAAGCCAAAAATGCAAGAAAATGAACATTTCTGTGGCACTACAGGCTGCCAAACACTGGGAAATACTGACAGGCTTGGATCGCATTTCCATAAACAAATACTCAGCTTCCTGAACTTGCAAAATCCAGGAAAAGAAGCCAGGACGAATGCAACTCCATTTGTAAACACACAGAACACACCTCCAAATACATATTTAAACATGAAGGTCTTCTAAAGACGGGCCCCTTATCATGACACTTTGAACATGGCCTAAAGCATTTGCTTTTTACAATAAGTAAGATATTGACAAAAGACAAAAACATAACCAGACTGGTCTTCAAATTATACATGGCGACAGCATGTCAAAATTGTTTACTGCGACTTGGTACAAAGCCAAGGCAGTTTTGCAAGGTTGTGTGCTTATGCAAGGTTATGGGAAAAACTAAAACTAAACTTGATATAAATGTAATTGACCATCTAATTGTCTTTTTTATATTTACAGTTGCCAATTTAGCCTACCTTACAATACAAACACAATTTAAGTTTTGTTCTTTTTTGATCGTCCATGTCTATGTTACCTGTCAACAACCCAGTTACATAATAGCCTATATTGTTTAAAAAGACAAATCCCGTGTTAGAAATGAATAAAATACCGTTCAACCAACAACTTGCAAGTTCAGAAATGAACTTCAAATCAGGACATTGAACGTCGAAACATTGAACTCGCTTACCTACAACAACACACAGCACGTCCACCAGGACGAAGAGTTGATTTTTCCTCAAGTCCGTCATAATTCTTTAGCTCGGGTGCACTTTAAATCTCACTTCATTTATGTGATAATATCAAAGATAATCCACTTGGAAGAAGCCAAGCAAAGCGACCGCGACCAGTAATGCGAGTTCTTCCGGCTCTGCTCTTCTACCTGCGCTCTTCAGCTCTTAGGTGACTGTGAAAGACGCGAGAGCTTTACGACTTTATATATCAAGAACTTCAAAGGGGGACGCGTTGGTGCACATATTGCTTTTGTAAAAACGGACTGGCGTTCACCCCTTTTTTTCTGAAGACGCATCCACTCCTTTTCCAAAAGCACGCCACTATGTTCCCACTCGCGCTCTCGCCCTCGCCGTGTCCACACCTTGACAGTGAGGGACGCGCCTGCGCAAACGCGCTGCGTGGACAAATCCCTGCTGCACTTACAGAAACGGAACATGACACACACAAACCTTTATGGCATATCATTACATAAATATGAACTTGGCCAATTATTTGTTCTACATTTAGGCTATGTCATATTAAATCGTTACATTTGTTGTTGACTGTTGGATTTTCAAGTAGGGCTATATGTGTGAATACCGAGGTATTTAGACTAGATAGATAGATAGATGAATGATAGATGATAGACAGACATTGATAGATAGATAGATGATAGACAGACAGACAGACATTGATAAATAGATGATAGACAGACAGAAAGATAGATAGATGATAGACAGACAGACTGACATAGATACAGTAGATAGATAGATAGATAGCTGATAGATGATAGACAGACAGACAGACAGACAGACATAGATAGATAGATAGATAGATAGATAGATAGATAGATAGATAGATAGACAGATAGATAGATAGATAGACAGACAGACAGATGATGATAGATTGGTTGATGGATGGATGGATGGAGTAGGATGTGTATGAACATGGTTGGTTTGAGATTGGTTGTTTTTAAATTCATTGGGAATATTTTTAGTTCACTGCTTGAACACACCTCTGAACATTTGATATAGGCTATGAGACAAAATGTGTTTTTACAAAGTTAGGGGAACACCTAGCCAACTTATTTTAAAACGTGTGTGTGTCAGCGCCACAACTATATATGTGTCCCTGGAGCACAAAACCAGTCATACGGGTCAATTTTTTTAAAATTGAGATTTATACATCACATGAAAGCTGAATAAAAACGCTTTCCATTGATGTATGGTTTGTCAGGATTGGACAATACAGTGGGGGAAAAAAGATTAGCAGCCACCAATTTGGCAAGTTCTCCCACTTAAAAAGATGAGAGAGGCCATCATAGGTATACCTCAACTATGAGAGACAAAATGAGAAAAAAAAAACCAGAAAATCACATTGTAGGATTTTTAAAGAATTTATTTGCAAATTATGGTGGAAAATAAGTATTTGGTCAATAACAAAATTTCATCTCAATACTTTGTTATATACCCTTTGTTGGCAATGACGAGGTCAAACGTTTTCTGTAAGTCGTCACAAGGTTTTCACACACTGTTGCTTGTATTTTGGCCCATTCCTCCATGCAGTCTCCTCTAGAGCAGTAATGTTTTGTGGCTGTCGCTGGGCAACACAGATTTTCAACTCCCTCCAAAGAATTTTCTATGGGGTTGAGGATCTGGAGACTGGCTAGGCATCCAGGACCGGAAATGCTGCTACGAAAGCCACTCCTTCGTTGCGCACCCACCCTGGGCGGTGTGTTTGGGATCATTGTCATGCTGAAAGACCCAGGCACGTTTCATCTGCAATGCCCTTGCCCTTGCTTGTTTTCACTCAAAATCTCACGATACATGGCTCCATTCATTCTTTCGTTTATACGGATCAGTTGTTCTGGTCCCTTTGCAGAAAAACAGTCCCAAAGCATGATGTTTCCCCCATGCTTTACAGTAGGTATGGTGTTTTTTGGATGCAACTCAGCATTCTTTCTCCAAACACGACAAGTTGAGTTTTTTACCAAAAAGTTCTATTTTGGTTTCATCTGACCATATGACATTCTCCCAATCCTCTTCTGGATCATCCAAATGCTCTCTAGCAAACTTCAGACGGGCCTGGACATGTACTGGCTTAAGCAGGGGGACACGTCTGGCACTGCAGGATTTGAGTCCCTGGCGGCGCAGTGTCTTACTGATGGTAGCCTTTGTTACTTTAGTCCCAGCTCTCTGCAGGTCATTCACTATAGGTCCCCCCGTGTGGTTCTGGGATATTTGCTCACCGTTCTTGTGATCATTTTGACCCCACGGGGTGAGATCTTGCGGAGAGCCCCAGATCGAGGGAGATCATCAGTGGTCTTGTATGTCTTCCATTATCTAATAATTGCTCCCACAGTTGATTACTTCACACCAAGCTGCTTACCTATTGAAGATTCAGTCTTCCCAGCCTGGTGCAATTTTGTTTCTGGTGTCCTTTGACAACTCTTTGGTCTTGGCCATAGTGGAGTTTGAAGTGTGACTGTTTGAGGTTGTGGACAGGTGTATTTTATACTGATAACGAGTTCAAACAGATGCAATTAATACAGGTAACAAGTGGAGGACAGATGAGCCTCTTAAAGAAGAAGTTACAGGTCTTGTGAGAGCCAGAAATCTTGCTTGTTTGTAGGTGACCAAATACTTATTTACCGAGGAATTTACCAATTAATTCTTTAAAAAAATCCTACAAGGTGATTTTCCGGATTTTTTTTTCTCATTTTGTCTCTCAAGTTGAGGTATACCTATGATGAAAATTACATTACTTTTTAAGTGGGAGAACTTGCACAAATTGGTGGCTGACTAAATACTTTTTTGCCCCACTGCATAAATATCTGGAATCTATGGTGCAAAAAAAAAAGAAGAGAGAGAGAAAAATGCCTTAAAGTTGTCCTTTCTCTTAGCAATGCCATTATTACTATCAGAAAAATAAGTTTTTATAATTTAAGGTAGGAAATGTACAAATATCGTAATGGAACATGATTTTACGGAATCTCCAATGATTTTTGCCATAAAAAAATCTATAATTTTGACAAATTACAATGCATTGTTGTTACTTATGAATGGTTTGGGTCAGGATAACATAGTGCCCACAACAGCAACAGGGGCATTTTTAGGAAGTGTAAGATGAAGGGCGGCTCAGCCCCCAGTGGTGGGGTGGGGGGATATATTATATTGTATTATTTATTTATTTATTAAGATATGTCAGTTGAAATTTGTATTCAGTTAAGACAGCTCAAACATGCATTTTAGTCTGGGACTAGGCTTAAACCTTGGTTTAAGGTCTTTGAAACTGGGCATTGATATATTGTTTGTATACTAAAATAAGCAGAAACATTGGCCTGCTTAACAGTAGGTGCATGCTCATCAAGTCAGCCCCTGAATAATTTAATTTGAAATCATTTTAAATAATCAGATCATATTCATTAATATTAATTTAGAATATAGACAAACCTAGATTACAGTAATTGTCTAGATTGGCATAATGTTTGATGTGCCCCATATTAAACCATTCCCTCTTTTTTTTCGTTTTAAAATAATAATTATAATAACAGCACTTAGTCACTTTGCCACTTCAAAAATGACAACACAAATCCTTTTTTTCTAAGGCTAATAAAGCTCCCCTAAAAAGGGCCTATAGCGACGCCCCTGCAGCTAACAAATAATAGGCCTAGTAAGCTACATCTACCCAACTAACAAACCGTTACCACCAGAACGTTACGTGGAAACGTTACTTTAAGGCTGTTAAAAAATACTAAAAATACGTTTTGGTTACTGTAGGTCTTTTCATTTCCAAACGCTTCATAGATGATGCTTTTCATAATGTATGCTAGTATAAAAAAGTAACGCTGATGATTAACAGGCTACTGATTGTTGAATTCTAATTAGATGTAACGTCACTAGATTTAACGACTAATGACTTTTCATTAGAATTTTTTTTTAGGTCTGGTCTGATATAAACTACGGATTATACAGAAGCTTGTGCCTTTGATCAGCTTCTTTCTTCGCTGTCTTGAGATTTGTATGTTAATCTGCCCTCTAGTGGACACAATACAATACTACAGGAGTTCAAACTGATGTTGACTCCCGGGGACTAAATGAAGTAAACCTGGCTTATTTGGTAAACTTGTTTTATGAAACAGGCCCCCTGTCATTGTTTATTATGACTTAATGGAAAAGAGGCAACATGAGATAAAATCATATTAAATTATATTCAATTGTATTAAAGTTATTAAATTAAATGTAATATATGAAAAAAATTATAGAATTATATACACAACTGTTCACAAGTTTGGGGTTGGTAAAATTGTTTCATGTTTTTGAAAGAAGTCTCTTATGCTCACCAAGGATGCATTTATTTGATAAAAAAATACAGTTAAAACTGTAAATTGTGAAATATTATTACAATTTAAAAGAACTGTTTTCTATTTGATTTATTGAAAAATGTAATTCATTCCTGTGACAAAGCTGAAGAATTTTAAGCAGCCATTACTCAAGTTTTCAGTGTCACATAATCCTTTAAAAATCATTTGGTGCTCAAGAAAGATTTCTTATTATCAATAAACAGTCGTGTTGCTTATTTATTAATCTTTTGATATTTTCCCCAGGATTCTTTGATGCATAGAAAGTTTAAAAGAACAGCATTAATCTTTTGTAACATTATAAATGCCCTTAATGTCACCTTTGATGATTTTAATCCCATCCTTGCTGGAATAAACGATACTAATTTGTTAATTTATGATTAAAAAAAAAAGACCTCAATATTTTAAAGATAGATTAAACTAATTATGAAGAATATTGATAAGTCAGTCTGGGGCTAGTTGTCATTAGGGAGCATTTCAACTATAGGACAGAGTTTGTTTTATATTTTTTTTTATTATTATTTACAAAATATAATAACAGGGACAATAAATCAATATAACAGGAGCAGTAATACATAAATTGCTTAGAAAAAAAGCCAAGGCAGTGTTTGTCTCCCTTTCGTATCTTCTGAACCTTGTTTAAACTATAGACAAAACTTAAAGCCGACTAAACAATTAGAAAACACACTGAAGCATACAGGGGTATGGATGATGATGATACATGATGCTTCCAATTCATAACTAACAGAAGTCCAGTCACAAATGTGGTACTTCACTAGATTTGACATTGCCAGTTTCTCTGGGTAGCAAAGGATTGTGGGTAGTACAATGGGTGTGGCTTCACGCAAACACAACAGATGCATAAACTGGCTGCAAAACCTGAGAAACTTCATGCAGTGAATCTGCCACTTACATCAGGATTACATTTGCTGGCGAAGCATATGTGGAGCGTATATTCATAAACCCTCTTCAACACTTAGTACTGAAGTACTGACGGACCAGACCGAGAGGGAAACGATCGGAGCCCCTGAGGAACTTTTTTTTTATTGCACAAAGAGAACCTACGACGGGAAGCTAGAATATCGCAACAAACAACAGGACGAAGCGACTGCATTAGTAGTTCACTTGATGATATTGTCTTTGCAAGTAAAAACATTTTATGCTTTAAAGAAGTAGTTCACCCTAAAATGAAAACTTGCTGAAAGTATACACAGCCTCGCCCTCAGTTTGTTCCTTCATTGGAACAGGTTTGGAGAAATTTAGCATTACATCACTTGCTCACCAGTGGGTCCTCTGCAGTGAATGGGTGCCGTCGGAATGAGAGTCCAAACAGCTGATAAAAACATCACAATAATCCACACGACTCTATCAGTCTATCAATTAATGTCTTCAGAAGCGAAAAGCTGTGTTTTTAAGAAACAAATCCATCATTAACACGTTTTTAACTTCAAACCATGGCTAAAATATGATTCTTTCATCCATATATTGCTTTCTCTAGTGTAAAAGTCACCTTGTATGAATCAGGAGTGAAATATGCACAGATCATGCACTATTTACAACTGAAAACAGCCCAAAACAAATGTAAATATGTCGGTGAGTTTTGATGTGAGAGGACAACAGGGAATGGACTTTTTCACTGGAGGAAGCATTATTATGGAAGATGGGTTATTTTTGTCCAGACGGTTTAAAGTTCAAATGTCTTAATTATTTACTTCTTATAAACACACAGCTTTTCACTTTAGAAGAATTAACTGATGTACAGGAGTGATGTTTTTATCAGCTGTTTGAACTCTCATTCTGACGGCACCCATTCACTACAATGCATCCATTGGTGAGCAAGCAATGTAATGCTCCAATCTGATGGAAGGAAGAAACAAACTCGTCTACATCTAGGATGGCCTGAGGCGGAGTACATTTTTAGCATATTTTCATGGATCATGGGTGAACTATTCTTTTAACAAAAAGAATTAAGTGATTTTAAAAAAATGCCAGATTTGAACGTTTATAAGAACTACATGCAATGAAAGAAGCAATTAACTGTACAAGCAGTAAATTACTGAACAGTTACTGAAAATGAGTCTTAGTGAGACCAAACATCTCAAAGAGATGTACACCCTCTCAAATTTCCAAAGAAGCTTAAAATTAGGTAGATAAAAACACTTTCATTGCATGTAGTAGTCTGACAGAGACACCCAGCTTCCTAAAACATCCAATTACTAGTTTAATAGTTTAAAAGACAACACAGATTAAATATTATGAACACATTCTTGATTAAAAGGATTGTTTACCAAAAGTGTTAATTCTATCATCATTTACTCACGCTCATGTCGTTCCAAACCTGTATGCACTACTTTCTTCAGTATTTTAAGTCAATGGGGAAAATTGTCAAGAGCTGAAGGTAGCAGCTTTATGCATTTTTTTTGGAGCTAGCAAGTTTTGGACCCTGTTAGATTTCATTGCATGGATAAAATCACCTTCAAAATATCTTCTTTTGTGTTTCCGCAGAAGAAAATTTAAAGCGTTTGAAATGACATAAAGGTGAGTAAATGATGACAAAACATTCATTTTTGGTTGAACTATCTTCTTATGTAGCCTGAAAAGCAACAACTGACTGCAATTTCCAGGTGAGTGAGAGTCGTCACGTTTGCTTAGATCTGGAATGTTTTCCTTCGGTGTATGGGTGAGTCGCTGTGTTGGATGGGTGCGGAGCTGATGGACGAAGGTGTGCACAAAAGGCTACCAATTCTCCCCAAATCTGGGATGGGTGGGACAGGCGAGGAAGATGAAGAAAAGTCAATTTGAAGCCTTCTTAAGGCAACATTCTCTGAGCAAGCAGGTGCAGGATCTTCAGGAAAAGACCCCAGTTGTAGCTGGTAAAAACCTGCTCCAAGGAGTCCTGAGTCTGGCTGAGAAGAAGGGACGGAGTGGCTACAAGGAAGAGAGGAGAAGTAAAGCTGGGTGGACGGGGAGGCCACGTCTGACGTCTGGAGTGCTGGTGGGAGAAGCGAAAATTGTCTGAACGACTGCTGCCCTTGTGGGCTAGAGCAAGATCCTGCACATAGTTCCATCTCTCCACTGTTTCGCTCAGAACCTGGAAGAAAGAACAGAAATAAAGAAAATGTGCTTGAGTATTTGAGGGAAAACAGAAAAACTAAAAAATGTATGAGTTTCTGTTGTACTTTGGCAAGAACTTTTTAAAGGAGCTCCACTCTGTTAATTATTGTAGTATTGGGTCATAACGGTTATGCAGTATTAGATTGAACAAATATGCTTTGGTCAAATTCAAACACTTTGACGTAATTATTTTCACAATGGTAAGAAAATATAACCTGTACTTACTCATAACTATCTTTAGAATTTTTGATACAATGCTAGTGATATTATTAACTATAACCATTAAAAATTATTTTCGTTAATTGATATAAAGCTATGGTAAGTTAAATTGTATAGATGGAAAAACTTTAAAAAAATAATTACATTAATTTTACGTTGAAGTACTAAAATTGTTAAATCTAAAACTAATACAATGATAAAAGCACAACAAAACAAAAAAAAACTGAAAATATAAAAATAAAAAATGGTTTCAAATATTATACAATTCTATATTAGTAAATAATACTAATAATACTGTAAATAATACTATTCTAAACAAATAGCAAAATTAGGTTTTTAACCATATTGTGAAATTCTGATATACACATTGCTGCAACAGGGTGGAATTCTAACATGATGGAACAAGATATTGAGGACCAGGAAAACTTATAAAACAATTACAAATTAAAAAATTCGTGTAGATCATTATGGTTATATAAAGGACAAAATTACTATTTCTTGAAATCCTTTCAGGAATACGTCTTAATAAACTGCAAATGTTTATATTAGACGTATTACCTCATGAAAAATAGCAAAAATGGACAAAACATTAACCAATCAAGTAGTAGACTTATTTTAAAAATACTCTATACTCTGTGATAAAACTATAGCTATTATGATTTAAGATTGAAAAGTTTTATTATTTAATATATATATAATATATATTATATATATATATATAGCTACATACTGTATATATACAATCAGTTTACAAATGACACAATGATGATGGGCATGAAAATGTACTGCATAACAGGCATGATCCATTTCCTGGCACATCTATATTTCTGTTTTTACCTGTTTGTCTGTCAGTTTTAGGCTGTCAGTGAGCAGGAAGCTCAGGGCTTTAATAGGAAGCGCGGTGTGCGTTTCCGTCGTGGACGACCATGAAACTGAGCTGCGCAATTCAGACTGTCCTCTGGATCGTACGACCAAATGAAAGGCGACAAAACATAAAAGAACACAAACACAATGGGAAAAATGTGGCAGATGGAAAACAACAATGAATACATAAGCATAACGCATTGACCATCCCAAAATCAAGAAAAAAATGCATTTATGTTGGACATAAACAACTGAACATAAATGAAGAAGCTGGTACCAATGGATGGTTTTAATGAACTCATATGCATGTGGAAGGGTAAGTATAATAGCAAAGAACTAGTAAAGTGCACCTTGTTTATCCAGCTCCATGACTGCAGGTGGCGATGGAGGTTGGAGTTGAATGGAAGACCTACTTAGCAAACCTTGAGTGGCACCTTCCACATCACCAGTATCTCCATCTGGCTCAGCATCCTCTCTAAGAGACATATTTAAGTATCATCAGATCATTATTTAAAAAAAAGGTACATTTTGTCTTCAGTGTGATCAAATTTGTCCTCGTTCATTTAGTTTATCATGCCAAGAAATAAAAGCCTCCACAATTTGTAAAATTGTTAAAAAGTTCACCCAAAAATGAAAATTTGCTGAAGATTTTCTCACCCTCAGGGCATTCAAGATGCCAGAACAGATTTGGAGAAATTTAGCATTACATCACTTGCTCACCAGTGGATCCTCTGCAGTGAACGGGTGCCGTCAGAATGAGAGTCCAAACAGCTGATAAAAACATTACAATAATCCACAAATAATCCACACAACTCCAGTCCATCAATTAATGTATTGTGAAGCAAAAAGCTGCATGTTTGTAAGAAATCATTAAGACATCTTGTCTGAATCAGGAGAGAAATATGCACAGATCAAGCACCGTTGGTGGTTGTTGGTGGATTCTGATGTGAGAGGACAACAGGGGATGGACTTTTTCAATGGAGGAAGCATTATCATGCATTATGGAATAATATTTTTGCCAGAAGTTGATACACCTCAATGATTGATTTGTTTCTTACAAACACGCAGCTTTTCACTTCACAAAACATTAATTGATGGACTGGAGTTATGTGAATTACTTGGGGATTATTGTGATGTTTTTATCAGCTGTTTGAATTCTCATTGTGACGGCACCCATTCACTGCAGAGGACCCACTGGTGAGCAAGTTATGTAATGCTAAATTTCTCCAGATGAAGAAGCAAACTCATCTACATCTTGGATGGCCTGAGGCTGAGTAAATTTTCAGTACAAAAATTTTAATTTTTAGGTGAACTATTCCTTTAATTTGCTGTTGAAACAGAACCAGAATTATTTAAAGCAACTTTTTCATTTAAATTGTTCTGAACCACTTCATTATTACTTGTTTAATCTTTATGAAGTCTTTACTCAAAAAGGTACAAGCAAGCAAACAAAAAAAATACACTCACGTGTTGCCAGATAGCAGATTGCACTTTTTCCGACCCAGCTTGGTGGCCTGCTGTGTGAAATACTCATGCCGCTCTGACTTCTTCCACATGTAGTAGTACTCTACGCACTCACCTACTGAGCGTGTGCGGACCTGGGTGAGGGCAAATAAGAGAGACCGACACATTAAGGGACTCTCATTTTTATCAAAAAAATTAGTTGAGACATCAGCAGCAATCTCTACTGGGAAACAATGTATGATATGAGGAAACTTTAAAAAAATATGGTGGTTTACCTTATTGGCCTGTATGAGGTTGAAGTTCTTCCCATGGGCACGGTAACCATACTCAAAGTTACGACACTCCTCCTCACTCCAGCCACAAAGCTCTTCTGGAACATTTTTTACATTGAAATTAACCTGCTATACATCCTAGGAGATGGATGCATGGATTTAATTTTTTGACTGCCTACTAAATAAGGTTTGAGAAAGAAAATAAAGAAAGACAAAGAAGAAAAATTACAGAGGCCTTACCACTAAAAACCTTGACATTAAAGCGATATCTTCTTAGTGCCTCGTCTTCATTGAAGTTGCATTTTACTAGTTCATATAGAGCCTACAAAAGAGATAAGATCAAACATGAACCACTAAAGACAAAAAGTTACAGTGAGGTAGAAAAGAATGAGATCACTAGTGAAAATGCATCTATGTAATTTCAGAATGTTTTAATATTTGGCATGTTGCTGTTTTGCTTTAATGACAGCAGCACCAAAGTTGCATGAACTTCACAAGTTTGTGCAAAACCTAATGATCATGTTTTCCAGCATAAATTGGAGTAAAATCTTTCAAAAAATAAAAATTTATAATAATAAATGAATAAATAAAAACCTTCATTAATGACCTAAAAATTGCGCAGAATCTTAAACATTTAACTATCTTTTAAATGAAACTGACATTTTGATCTCTGCTGCAGCAACTAACATGTGGTTAAGGATTAATCTGCCCCAGCCGTCAAACTGAAGTCGGTTTTCTTAGTAGAGGAGATGACCTTTCCAAGGCCGACAGCAACATGTGCAGATTTGATTTTAAAGATTACGAAGACCAATTTTTTCTGGGATAACTTGCACAGATAAATTGTTCACCCAAGGCTAGCAATGTGTCCTAAACAAGTATTTTATGTGATTGTTCATGTGGACGTTAATGTAAAAGTAAAGGGGTCCACTGGATCTATCTTGGACCATTAGATGTCATTTAAAAGTAAACAAAAAAATTGTTAATTTTGCTGGCAAATAACGAAATAGAGATGCACTAAAATACCAACACTGAAATAAAAATGAATTAAAATAGATAGAAATATTTTTTATAAAACATAAATTCCGAAACTTTAAATTAAAACAAAAACTGAAAATATAATATTTAAGAAAATATAATATCAATATATCAATAAATACTGTAATTGTAAATAAATAATACCAACATAACATTGCAAGCAAGCTTTACCCTCCAATTCAGCCACTTCCAGATTGTATGAAAAGACAAGTGCTGCATCTGTGTGATTCAACCCAACCTGCTCATTGTCTTTGACTATATCTCCTGTGGTAAAAGTGTTTGTAGGTCCATCGTCACTCCCTTTTCTCTGGACTTCAAGCAAAAACTTCTCTACAGCCAGACTGGACAACACATCTGAGGTCCACAATAACTGGTCCTCATTTTCATAGGCTGGGGATAACAGTAACAAAACAGGTGTGGATCCCAGGGGACTCGGCAGGTTGGTTATGCAAAACAGACCACTGAAACCACATCCCTGGAGCCAGTATAAAGGACACCAGACAAAAAAAAGACACTCACCTCTTTCATAAAAAGTGTGTGTACAGAGAGAAGGAATTATAGCCTGATACTGGGGGCCCACCATGATGTCCTGATAACCAAAACATGGCACAAAAGCATTACTACAATGTTTTTTTACATCAAGCTGACATTTTAAAATCATTACATTTAAATATCATAAATTCTATTTTATAGACACAACCATTAAAACATTTGGGGTCAATACAATTTTTTTGATGTTTTGGAAATAATTATCTTATGCTCACCCAGGCTGTTTCTTTGATTGAAAAAAAAAATAATATTGTGAAATCTCAAATAATAGATTTATAAAAGATTTATAAGTGTAATAGAATTTTAATTTATTACAGTGATGACAAAGCAGCCATTTATTCCAGTTCAGTGTCACATGATCCTTCATTCTACACTGAACAAAATTATAAATGCAACACTTTTGTTTTTGCCCCCAATTTTCATGAGCTGAACTCAAAGATCCAAGACTTTTTCTATGTACAAAAGGCCTATTTCTCTCAAATATTGTTCACAAATCTGTCTAAATCTGTGTTAGTGAGCACTTCTCCTTTGCCGAGATAATCCATCCACCTCACAGGTGTGGCATATCAAGATGCTGATTAGACAGCATGATTATTGCACATGTGTGCCTTAGGCTGGCCACAATAAAAATGCCACTTTAAAATATGCAGTTTTACTGTATTGGGGGGTCCGGGGGGGGTCCGAAAACCAGTCAGTATCTGGTGTGACCACCATTTGCCTCACGCAGTGCAACACATCTCCTTCGCATAGAGTTGATCAGGTTGTGGATTGTGGCCTATGGAATGTTGGTCCACTCCTCTTCAATGGCTGTGCGAAGTTGCTGGATATTGGCAGGAACTGGAACACGCTGTCGTATACGCCGATCCAGAGCATCCCAAACATGCTTAATGGGTGACATGTCTGGTGAGTATGTTGGCCATGCAAGAACGGGGATGTTTTCAGCTTCCAGGAATTGATTACAGATCCTTGCAACATGGGGCCGTACATTATCATGCTGCAACATGAGGTGATGGTCGTGGATGAATGGCACAACAATGGGCCTCAGAATCTCGTCACGGTATCTCTGTGCATTCAAAATGCCATCAATAAAATGCACCTGTGTTCGTTGTCCATAAAATACGCCTGCCCATACCATAACCCCACCGTCACCATGGGCCACTCGATCCACAACGCTGACATCACCAAACCGCTCACCCACACGACACCATACACACTGTCTGCCATCTGCCCCGTACACTGAAAACCGGGATTCATCCATTGAACAGGGGGGGAATTGACGAAAACAAACACCTCTCCAAATTGCCAGACGCCATCGAATGTGAGCATCTGCACACTCAAGTCGGTTTACGACGACGAACTGCAGTCAGGTCAAGACCCCAATGAGGACGACGAACATGCAGATGAGCTTCCCCGAACTGGTTTCTGACAGTTTGTGCAGAAATAATTTGGTTATGCAAACCGATTGTTGCAGCAGCTGTCCAGGTGGCTGGTCTCAGACGATTTGGAGGTGAAGATGCTGGATGTGGTGGTCCTGGGCTGGTGTGGTTACATGTGGTTTGCGGTTGTGAGGCCGGTTGAATGTAATGCCAAATTCTCTGAAACTCCTTTGGAGATGGCTTATGTTAGAGAAATTAACATTCAATTCACGGCAACAGCTCTGGTGGACATTCCTGCAGTCAGAATGCCAATCGCACGCTCCCTCAAAACTTGCGACATCGGTGGCATTGTGCTGTGTGATAAAAACTGCACATTTTAGAGTGGCCTTATATTGTGCCCAGCCTAAGGCACACCTGCAATAATCATGCTGTCTAATCAGCATCTTTATATGCCACACCTGTGAGGTGGATGGATTATCTCGGCAAAGGAGAAGTGCTCACTAGCACAGATTTAGACAGATTTGTGAACAATATTTGAGAGAAATAGGCCTTTTGTGTACATAGAAAAAGTCTTAGATTTTTGAGATCAGCTCATGAAAAATGGGGGCAAAAACAAAAGTGTTGCGTTTATAATTTGTTCAGTGTAATATGCTCAATGCTGGTTAGTGTTTATAGAAGTACTACACTTTGACCAAATTGACACGTCCTTGCTGAATACAAATATGAATAAAAAACCCTGAAGACCATGTTTTCCAGCATGAAATCTTTAAGAAAGTATTGTGTAAGAAAACCTGACATTTTTATTTATTCTGCACACAAGGGCCTACTGATACTTTTAACTACGTTGTCCCACTGGGCTCTATTCTTGGACCATTATAATTTCCAAAATACATTTATATATAAAGCTACATAAATTTAATTATTATAAGATGTAACTTCAAAACACATCATACACAACTTTTCTCATAGAAATGTATTAAACAAAATTCAATAAATCAGTGATAAATAACGTAATATAAACATAGTAAACTATAACATGAATCTTTTCTTTTTTACCTTGCAGCCATCACTGGAGGGGATAGAGGTGCTTTCTGAGTCATCTTCGGAGCAGCTAACTGAAGTGTCTTTGTCATCACCTGGTAAAATAAAGAACCATTTGAGAGTAAGCCCAAACATTTTTGAAAACAGAAAATGTTCATAGTTTTCATAGAAAATGAACACACACTAAATGTCTTATGTTGCCAGCATGATATGTAACAGACAAATATGATTAAGTTCCAAACGTATGTGCAGTGTGAACAAATCATCTTTAACAAAACAAACTAAAAAATAGCAAAGAGAAAAAGGGCAACTAGCATTGCTAAGGACTGACATTGCTTACAAGAATATTCGCTTAGGAGTTGTCAGTACAGTACAAAAAGTGGCATTGTAATTTGATGTTGTACCTCTTAGGTGACATTGTAAGAGGTCAGATGAATGGGACGTGATGGAGAGTGTGAGGTCATCAGCAGAGGAATGGCTGTCCACATCCTCCGCTCCTGAGAGTAGAGCTTTACCTATCTGAACCTATAAAAAAGATTTATTTAATTTCCAGATATAAGGCAGAATTTTCACTTTCTAAGTTTCCTAAAGAAGTTACAAGGACCATTTTAAGATTCTACCGAGGAGGACAATCAAAAAAAAACTTTAATAGATAAGTTGCAGTCACATTTAAGGTTGTTCTGTGAATGTTTGTGGTATCAAGTCATTTTAAATAGGAATCCATGCTATTGGGAATTTCACTCAAGGGCAAAATATTTCACAATGGGTTCAATTTGGTCACACAGATTTGCCAAGTTGACCAACAGAAAGCTGCTTTGTTTGAAAGTGACTTATGTGTGAGCTGAACTTAATATATTGCTATACTTTTGAAATAAAAAATTGGCCTTTTTTCATGGTCTTGTTTTTTTAAAGGTTACCACACCTTTAGAGTGAAATCACAATTTAATAAATGGATATGAGATTTATGAGATTTAAAATAAGAAATAAAGTCAAAATTGTGAAGGTTATGATAAACTAAGTTGATGTTTTTAGCTATCGAAATTTAAAATATGAAAAAAAAGCTTTTTATCCACCGTATTTTGCAACACAGAAGCTTTTTCTTTCAATGTGTGAGACTTCTGACTCATTAAACCGCTATAGGTAAATGACTGGAAGAATAAGAAAGTTCAGTAAACGGCAAACCTATTTGTGCTACAAACCTGTGTGTTTATGATCATGATAAAATAATAAAATAAAATGAAAAAACAATTACCAGTTTGCAGTATCAAGCAGCATAACGGACTGTTTTTATACAGGTAAATAACTGTAAGTGAATGGAAGCCTTGCACACTGAAGTTACAAACGGTCGCACCCACTCTTACGTTATAAATAAGACAGATAAGCGCAGATGGTTACTTTTAACAAATACTTTGATTATTTCAGTGATAGTGACCTTGTCCAGTGTCATTTCAGGCAGACTGGCTGCCAGCTCATTCGGCTCCTGTTGTTGTTGCAGGAGAGGATCAGGCATGTTGTACCCATAAAGTGCCAGCAGTTGCTCAAGGGGCATCTCACCACCCTGTGGAAAGGTGGTCGAAACAATCCTTTTTTCCCCTCATATTCATCAGTATTAACACAAATCTAATCCAATCTATCAATGCACAGCAAAAAAAATTTTTGCACTCACTGCATGGGACTTGGTTGCCATCTTTATCGCCTGCCTCCGCAGGGTCACCAGGCTCCCGTCCTGCTCCTCTAGGAACGTGGTTGCCCGGGGAAGGGCCTCCAGCGGCCCCGCATAGCCCTGGTGGAAAATGTCTACACGACTGAGCCGTTGATCCTGGGAGCCCATTTGCACAGCTAAAGCACAGTGAGAACAGATAATTCATAATAAATATATTAAATCAAAATCAGTTCAATTTAAATTTTACAACAATAATTGTTTAAAATGAAGACCAAAAAGTTGAGGAGAACCGACTTCATACATCCACTAAAATGACATTGGTAAATGTCAGTTAAATTTAAAATTAATTGGAGAAAGGGCTAGAATAAACTTTTGAGAAAAGCTTCAGGATAATTTTTGGCAGACTGATTTGATTCTAATGCTGTGGCATTCAGAAATGTTTAAAAGTGACTTGTGTGTCTAAAGACCTTTTGAAGCCCCTGCATTTATGGAGGTAAAAGCCACTAGTTAGTTACAACATCTCAGATCCACCTGGTAAATATAAGTCATGACAGGCAAAAATCCAAATAAACCAGTATGATTGTCAATAACATTTCTCACTTCTTAACTTTTAAAATGAAGTGCTTACAAAGTAAACCTTATGACAGGTCATGAAATTAAGTCTGAAACAATATCCTTGCAAAATTTCACCACAGCTTCCATAATTTCCACCAGAATACCATAGTTAAAATGATTGTGAATTACTCTTCACAGACTTTTAGACCAATTCAAGCGATATTTCATATGATGAACATGAATTATGTTCAAGACAATGTTGTGAAGTAACTTGTCCAAGAGAGGAACTTATTAGAACATTTCCGAAAGCTACTAGCTGCACTAGATCTTTCAGAATATAAACCCTTACAAAAATGTACCATGGTAAACATTCTACACCAAGCTTACACCAAAATAGTTATTGGTATAGTTTCAAATGTGATAGTAACCTTCAAGAAACATATGACCACTATGAGACGTGTTCTAGATCACATCTATACCTTTCCCCTCATATTACAAGTCTCCTTTAGAAAAAATGGCTTTATACCACTAAACTGAATATAATTTTGTATGTTTACCTCATAAAACACTTCTAGACATAGTCTAAAGCTCAAAGTAAAGAGTTTCAAGCACCACAGACATATTTAAAGTGTCTTTTCTTAAGTTTCTCCTCTTCATAGCCACTAAACGCATTTGTATGTGACCACACTGAGCTTTACTGAAGTTAGTCACTCAGGCGCTTTCCTGTAAGTCAGTGCTGAACATTTGCACCGTGACTCTGAACCGGTGCGAGAAGGAAACAGTTTTAGGGAAGTCGAGGAGGCAGTGACAGTATCTGAAGTTTTGAAACTTTAGACCTGCCATCCGTGCGCACCTGGGACACACTTCAGCACCAGCGCTGTCGCCGCTCTCCCGTTGTTTTGAACGGCGCTCGATCTGGCGAATTAAACTCTCGTGAACGCAACACACATAGAGATAGATAGATAGAGCGGCGGAACGCTGAGGAGTGCTCCCATTTTAACTTCCTCCTTATTAATGACCGTCTATCTTTGCCGTTTTCTGAGTCGCTCGATCAGACGGGCCGGGTCTTAAGCTGTCCGTTAATGCGCGGCTGGTTGTTAAAGTGCACCGGAGCGACTGAATCATTTAATCGTTGTGTTGTTCTTCCCCCGAGCCCCGCAGCTCACTTACCTCCGCCATTCCGATTCTGCGCAAGCGGTGGAATGCCCGGATGTTGTGTAGAACTCCTATTGAACTTGCATTCTGACTAACTAACTCTCATGATAGCCACCAAACCATCTCAGATTATTAATACAGGATCTCATCTGCAGTGCACTGTATATGTCAAGTCAAGTCACCTTTATTTATATAGCGCTTTTTTAACAATACAGATTGTGTCAAAGCAACTGTACAGCATTAATTAGGAAAATAGTGTGTCATTAATGCAAAATGACAATAGTAAACACATTTGTCTGTGATGAATGGAAATCGATCCCACCTGAGATTTTTGTGAGCAAAATATCCTTTAGAGTTTGAGGGGTCTAAAATAGATGATGTATTTTCAAAGTTATAAACTATGAATGGAATTGCAGAATTTGCAACTTCAAGTGAACATCTTAATATGGCTAGTGTAAAGTCATATAAAAAGAGTCAAAGATCCATAAAAAATGTTATAGATTCAACTGTCATAAGTCATATAGCCTATTAAAAGTGTCTATAATTAATATATTTTTAAGACAGCTCTGCCTCATTCGATTATCATCATCACATGTAGGCTAAATATACAACACCGTACCTTTCAAAAGTTTAGGGTAAGACTTATTATGTTTTTGAAAGAAGTTTTTGAGCTCACCAAGACCAATTTATTTGATCAAAAATACAATATAACATTAGGCTAATACTGTAAAATATGATTACAATTTAAAGTAACTATCTCAATATATATTATTAATAAATAGGCTATGTTAATGTTAAATTATGTAACTTTGTTTTTGGAGTTTACTTTGGGGTCTTATTGAACAACTGAGCATTTTTATTTGTATTTTTATTTTATTACAATAGTGACCAGGAATAAGAATAATCCATTCTTTCACTAACTTTTTGGATTGATTGATTGATTCTTTCTTTCTTTCATAAATATTATTATTTAGATTATTTAAATAAGCAATGCAGTTTTGTTTCAAGGAGTAAAATACACATTCTATTTAAGGAATTAGGAAAAATGGGATTAAATTAGTTGCTGTACATGTTTTATATGCTGTTATTAATTTGCTTTCTTGATACTTGTCTACATATTAATAAAATATGCTTTTATCTTAAATTTACTATAATGCACAAGGGTGTAAATCAATATTTAAGATTAGAGGTGGACAAAATGTAAAATTTAAGAAATGAGAATTGAAAATCCCACTCCTTCAATATCTCTGATGGTCACAGCTTTGGTAAATGTGACATTAGGTAACTCGTTTAAAATTCTAATACAGTTTAGCATAGCATGGATTTATTTTATCCAAAACCAAGACTCCCTTTAGGCAAGCTCTTCAAATATTAGTCTATTGTAAAGATCTTGATTTGTATATAAGGCCTGAATAAAAAAAAGAGGAACTTGCACGTGCTCACAGACTGTGTTGTTGTGGCATTGGATGGCAGATAGACTCCATGTGATCTGCTGTACTAATCACACATGGAGAATCACTGGAGAGAATGAAGGGGGAGAGACGAGTGTGTTGCTGGCAGATAAACTCATCATGTGTATCAGTGTGTGTCTATCAGTACAGGTTGTCTTTTTGCCCTGATATTCTAGAAGCTATGCTCCCTTGCCCAAAGCCCAATCCTAGTGACTAACAGAAACCATAGTACTGGTTTCAGATCAGAAATGAACGTAAAGTACATCTGCAAACACCTGCATCAGTTTCTCAGAGGATGTGGTCTGACTGAGAAGAGCTGACAAGTAATTTGCTGTGGAACAATTCAACATGTAGAGAAAGCATTTCAACATCTGATTCACAGTGTAATATATCTCTTTATTATTCATTTTAGATCAAATTACATTTTATTTACACCAGGTTCGAAAATAGATTATGAGATCAGACAAAATGATATAAGTACTTTTTTATCAGCTGTCTTTGACTGTTTAAAATATGACTGTCAAACCACAATCTTGAGATGAAGATTGATGGAGGATCATTTTAATGGAGATCAGATTTCAGCCGATTGTCATATATTTCAGTTCTGTTGACTCTTGCATGTCATTTGATCCAGAAAGCTTTTATTAGCGATAATAGGGCCTGTTTAATACCATGCAATCAGTACTTAATCACATTAGTTGCCTTTAAAATGAGAAAAACATTTACACTGCAACCTTGCATCAAACAATGGTGCGCATCGGGGGCGGAGTTATCTGTTTTCTCAACCAATAGCGGTTAAGGCAGTGTTCTTGGAAAACTGTTTGAAAACAGTCATTTGTGTGCTCCAACTGCTAATTAATGTAGAAGAAACACACCAACCAAGTGAACATTCTGCTTCTGAGACTCTCACAATTCTGATTTTTTTTCAGAGTTGCGAGATATAAAGTCATAATTTTGAGATATAAAGTCAGAGTTGCGAGATATAAATTCTAAACTGCAAATTTATATCTCGAAATTATGACTTCATATCTCGCACTTCTGAAAAAAAAAACATGAACTCGCAGTTCTGAGAAGAAAAGTGAGATACGAACTCACAATTGCGAGAAAAAGTTCAGAATTGTGAGATAAAAGTCGCAATTAACCTTTTTATTTTTTATTCGGTGGCAGAGATGTAAGACTCAGAACTAAAAAAATAAAAAAACTGTATTTCATGATAATAAACTCAGAATTGCATGAAAATAGTCAGAAAATGTTCATTTTGATCTTTGAGTTTAGACTATGTCTCACAATTCTAAGTTTATGTCTCACAGACCTGTCAGAACTGCAAGAATATCCCATGTGGATGGTTGTGCACAAAAATCTATAACATATGTACCAATTATCAGAAACCACCAGGGGGCAATGTCTGTGAGCTCCTAAAATCAGAATAACCTCTTACCGTCGTCGTTAACTTTGATTTATTAAACCTTCAAGGCAATTTACTGATAAAACCATAATATGGTTAGCCTACCATATATGAGCATGTTAATGCAAACACAAGACTTTCGCATGTCTTTCAGATGAGTTCTCCAGTTATCACTTAAGAAACTCTTTAACTGTTGCCTATAGGCCTATCAATCGTTCTCTATCTCTGTCAGCTGTTAAAATTAAAGCAAACATGTTGCAAATAATCCAGGCCAATCAGAAATGGGTTTTTGCATGATTCAAATACTGGCTGACTTGGTAATCATCTGAAACTGTTGTGATTGATCAAACTAAAGTTCCTCACTTGTAATGTCAACATTGCCAGTGTCAGAGTTATCTCACTTTATTAATGTGTTCTTTCCTATGAATGTCACAGCTTAAGCGCCCAAATAAGAACAGAATACCGAACACATGATTATTAGGCAAAATATTAACTCGGTCATTTAACTAACACAGTGAAGTATACAACAACATTTTTGTTTAATTCTGAACTTTTCTTCAGACGGCCAATTACAACAGTTTCTGAACTTTGATCAGAATCTAACTTAAATCTGAAAATAAACAGAAAGTTTGGGGAGTTTGAAAAAGTGAAGAAAAATATGAAGAAATACTGTTATATTTAAGACTGTAAAACTGTAGGCTAAGAAAAAAAGCACTCGTCAAGTGTTGCAGCTTGACGAGAGGAATCATATTAATCCCACATCAATTATCAGAGCGCATGGCATCTTACATATTTTGAGGTATTTTGATTTAATATATGTCACCAGTGGTTTCAAGATGTTGGAAAGCCTGTTCTTCTGGTGAACCGAATAAAAAATGATGATTTAATTTCCCCTAAAACGTTTAAAATAGAAGTGCTGATAGTTTAAATGAATGAGTCGGGCCTAAATAAACACAAATACTATTTCCCTCCATTTGCCAGATTTCCTATCACAGTGAAAGCATTGTGCAGACATTAAAATACAGATAAATTGAAAACAGCTCATTTTAGAATGTTTGCACATTTTATCACTGATAGTAGGCTATAATAATATATTTTCTATGTGTGTAGCCTAGTATTCGAAATATGGATGGCCTACTTAAACTTGATTAAAATTTTATTTAATTTTTTCTCTGATTGTCTTTAAAGCAAACACAGTTAAAAGCTGTGGCAAGTTCAAGCTCAAACCGGTGAGCAAAGTTTTGCTACGGTTTCCGGTTTGCTGTGCTGTCACATACTGTCCATACCAGTTTCCCCTTGTGAACCGGCTGTGCAAGGGGGTTTGAGTGAATTACCTTTCTCCCTTGTTTCGGTGGTGTGTCAAACATGTCGCCCAATCAGCAGCCACATGTATATAAACCTAGTGCGGTATTAAAGAGGACAGCTCGCAACAATGTATTAAACAGCCATAATTCAACAGAGCAAGTATATTTGGTTGCCATTTCTCTCCTTTTACATTAAAGCAAAATCACTGAAATAATATAACACATTGTATATATCTGGACTTTAGTCTGTACTAATATCATTTAGTAATTGCATGTCCTTTGTCCATATCCTTTCCTACAGGAGTGTGCTAAACTAGATTAATTGAACATAAGAGACTATATTTTAATATATTTTGCTATTGTATTATGGAAGTGACCCTGTCATAAACTCTTCTATACCCTCGATTATACTATGGTATGTACATATCATAGCCACCAACATTGACAGCACTAATATAAGCCTTCCTGAACCACTATAACAATACTAGGGTCATATGAGCATAACCCAGTCTCGGAGGTAGAAGTGGATTATCCTTCACCTGGAATTTGTTTTGTCTCTTCTCATCCTGTAATGCGAGGTCAAACATGTTGGAAGCCAATCAATTATTTAGTGAACCACAGTTTCCCCAAACTCGCCTTCCACTGGGGGGATGTTTCTCTTTTATTTCTGGAGGCACGGGGATGGACGGGTATCTCATCACGCGTTAGTTTTGCAAGTATTAACCATACGTATTCTATACCGACTTTCCATCAAGGCTTCCGAAATTCTAAGTTCTTCAAAAAGAACACAAGAACTGCCTTCTCAGCGGCCATAGGTGCACGCTAGTGTCATCAGAACAGAGTGTCAACGCCCACCCGTTCCGTTTGATAATAAAACCCGTTTGCACCATTTTTGCTCGGGGCTGAACGCAGCTCCTGGCCTGCTGGTCTGACATCTAACAAACCACCACAAGGCGCATACATATCCGCTTTCCCGTCGAGCGCTTTGCGTTTGAAGTTTCCAATACGACCAGCACTTCTTTTGACAGTCAATCCTGATACACGGGCTAACGAAAGCTAAGCCATATCAGTCTTCTAGAAAAGGTTTATTCTACATAAAGTGGACACGCCAGGGTCGGGTGCATGTCTTGGGATTGGCAGCCAATAGATTATGTGCACAGATTTATAATCTCATGACGCAGGCTCTGTCGATACAGCAGGCTCTGTTAGCGGTCCGGGGCACCAGTTCTTTGTAACCGCCCTCCTCGCTTACATAACATTCCTGAGATGAGAATGAAAACAGAGTGCCAGAATCTATAATCGGAATGAACCGATCTCTGGTAATTTGGTTCTTCCAATGCCTTTGCGGATTTGGTAAAACTACATCTATGATTAGGGCCGCCTGTGTCGATCCCTCAGACACGATCAGTAGTCGCACGCTGAGATTGGCTGGCGGCAAGACAACAACGTAATCATATAATTAAAAAAGACACCTGACAAAAAAACTGTCTCACCTTTCTGGACGCTTTTTTTTATAAGGTATACGCTCAAGCGAACAAACTAATACTGTTCTAAATTTAATTAAATTGTTGTTCTTGTATTTTAATGATTTTTTACCTGTATTGGTAAAACAGGATTATCTATATGTTCACGTGATTTCTAATATTTTTTTTACACCCTTTACATTTTAATGTCCAATGCAGTAATTACAAGTCATCTGTTCTTACGTGACAGCATTATTTAACGTTGCTTAAAGGTCAGATCATGTTACTCTCCTCCTGACGCTCCTTCAGCCACTCCCCATGAATCAGCTGTCACGCACTCAAATTAATGCCTCGACCTACATTATCCCCTGTTATAGCAATGCTTGTGTAAGACCGAATACATTTATAAAGTAAGGATTGTTTTGACAATAATTAATTTCATGTAGTACGCGAACTGGCTCTGGGTATATAGTATTAAAACACCTACACCAACATTATTATTAATCTAACCTAATTTTTTTACAAAATGATTATTAATTTTAACTATATTTGCGTCCCGTGGTGCTTAATCTTACTACTCTGGTAATAAAGTTCGGGTGGTAGCAGATCGATTTTAAGTATCATTCCTGCTTCAAAAAGAGTGCACATCTAATCCCTGTTTACATGAAATCTCGCCCGCCTACCGAGCAGGGTTTTAACGTGTTAGGGCCTGACCTGGTTTCCTCGATGACACCAACCTCCGAGATGACTTTGACAGAACCACCAACCAATCCAACCCTCATGCCAATATTCAACCCAGTCAAAGTCTCATCTTACTGAGTTAGTTGATTGACAAGACCGGTGCCCACTCCTGTTAAAGATGGCATCAATCCGTGGTTCAATGAAATAATGTCCTGCTCCCAGAAATAAAACTAACGGCTTTAACAGGCTCCACCTATCACTGATGGTATTTCCAGTTTTCCTTTCTCTTTGGAGTGTTTACAAGCTCTTGGGTGCATAAAGAAGATCTGTAATTTGCAAAGACTAAAGCCACATCTCCGAAATCAGTAAATTATTGTTATACCGTTAAAGTCACCACGCCTACCGTACAACCCCTCGTTCTAACCCGCCCCCCATGGCTACTTCCCCTCACTGTGAAGATTTGTCATACCGCTGCCCCAATAAATTCCCGCCGCTGTCGTATTGGCTCCCTGGCCACTCGGCGCCAGTCAATGAAGGCGCTTTTGTTGTTTTCATTGTAAAAACTCGAAACTACTAGTTTGGGCCATTCCGAAAGATTACGATATCTGCTCTCGCGCTTCTCATCGCCTGGAGCTCGTCCCGTGCTGGTCACTTGATGAAATACATCAACTACTTGCGCAGGGCTGTGGATCTGCCCGTGAATCGGCCCCGCCCTTTCCAAAGAGGACACAACTATAATTACGGACTGTTGCTATTACAGCAACTACAGGAGAGCTTCGAAAACGCAATAATCAAGATCATGTCCAAATCATTCAACAATCAAATTCCCGCTACCGGAGTATACATCGGTGATGCTAACTAAGATAGGGCGTTGATACACCCCGGTCAGGTCCTTGTTTGACGATGTTAACGTCACGAAGGTGGGACGCGGGAATGCTTGTCCTGACAGTAGGGACGAAAAAAGGAACTCTGTGTTTTAGTTTGGTGTCACTAGTTTTGCTGAAGTCACAAGTTCAAGAAGGTCGTCGCGTAACTCAACATTCTGTATCCTTTCATGGTCCTGAGCTCATTACTAGATTGTCTCATGCCCTTACCGTACGCACAACAATATCCACCCGCTAATAGATTTACAGCGTATGTGAGACTGTTAAAACAGCAGGCTAGAGCCAGTCTCGTTCTAGCGTTTTACTTTTTAAAAGATCTTTGTCTCACAGGTAATTTATTTATAATAATTAATGAAATGACACACTTTTGAACATAAAATTTAACAATACGTGGATTTTTCTGTACACTATCAGCTTTCCGGGTACAGAAACATAAACGGAAACATATTCAATGACAAAAACGAATTTTTCGCTTCGCTTATCGCTAAAATGTGGACAAAGCATCGAACGCGTTTCCTACTGCTCCTTGACCTTGCTCATTCTCTTTCTCTCTCACAGTATAAACAGGATGTTTATGCCAGCGTAAAGGCTGTAGACAAACCCAGCACTGATGGTCAGATAGCCCTCAGTGAGTTCCCAGAGTTAACCGCATCCTTCAATCTAGATTAACTGGGATTTAAACCTCTATTCTGTTTAGTTTAGACTATGCAGGGCTGCAGCTCTTCCTGTAGCAGTAGCCGACGTGTTTTAGGATCGGATCCCAATTGCCTGTGCTTATTTCACTGAGCCTGGGTTTCTTTTCAGAACAGCAACACACCGTCTGAGCTCTTACAAAAACAGGATTATCTGAGAGTAAACGTCTAAAGTTATGTTGTCCACAGATATACAGACAAGCATGATAACTCAAAACATGCTATTTACTTTTATAAGTACCTGACGGGTGATTAAACGGGCAATAAAATACTATATATTTACAGAGTCTAGAATAGCTTGGGGGTGTACCAATTAGAAACCACCTTGTGACATAATATGCTAACAACCTCTCAAGACAATTTAGCATCTAAACACTGGCAAGCCACCCTAGCATTGTCGCATCAAGTTTTGCCAGCAAATATTATATGTCTGCTGTTGTGATGATTTGATACTAAAATGTAACAGTAATAATAAAACGCCTTCTACATGGCAAATTATCATTACATTTATTGCAGTTTTTTAAATAGTTTTCTGTCAGTTCATTGTAGACTAGCTGGAGGCAGTTTAAGTAAAGCCAGAGGTGGTAATTCAGAGGAGCGTTTCCTGTAAGCAGCAATTAAAGTTGACAACTTTACCCAAGGCAGCCTCTCTGTTTACCTTGACAAATATCCCTCTCTCTTCACACATTCTTGCTTTATTTTCTGTGTAGTTCATTTAAATAGTCTTGCCTTCAGTGTATCACATACATTTAAATGAAAAAAAAAAAAGTGAGATTAAGAAGCTAAACATAATCAGGTACGTCGACAGGATTAGCTAGCTGCAAGTAGCGCTAATTCAACCTCTTGATGTGACACAAGAGATTCAGTGTTGCAGGACTTTAAGTGTTATTTTTCCCAAATGTACACAGCAAGTTGAGTGTAATTTGGGCCGTGAGTGGTGTCATTAAATCGGCCAGACACACAGTGCATTCACGCTCCGACTCAGGTACACACAAGTGCCTCAGATATCCAACACAATTCCTCTCTTGTGTAGGAGCTCAATCGGTTAGCGCTAGTTCGCTATACAACATTGTTGATTTACTCGAAGTGTTGTGGAATCATTCAACGGCCAGTTTCAAAGGTCTTACATGGAAAAGCAACATTTTGAAAAGCATTTGCGGACAGATATTGAGTGTCAAGCTAAATATCCAGTGCCTAGTGCTTTCCAATGTAAATAAATGCAGACACCAACTAGCATTTAAAGATATTTCTTATTCATTCGCATAAACATGCCTTATAGCTAAATATACTTCATTCGCTACCCTAAACAAAACATTGAAAAGTCATCTGAGGACAAAATGTAAGTCATCAACAAATAATAATGTTGTCACTCGTTCCGAATGAAGCAAAAACAGGCTTAGCCTTTCATGCTAGTTGTGACAGTCAGCCTCCTCAGAGGGTTCTGTTTTAATCTTTTGGTTCCAGTCCATAGAAAACAATTCTTTAGAGCTGATGTGGAATGAATGCCGTGAGAATCAACAACCCTTTTGCGAGGCTGTGATTTGATATGAGGCACTTTATTACTGATAAAACTCCTTCCCAGGAGGCACCTCAGCATGAACCATTTATGGGTATGCTGACCTACAGCTAAAAATACTTTGGAAAACTGCTGATGAACGACACAGACCCTTTCTAGGATGGGGGGATATGTCTAAATTCCAATTCATACAAAGAACAATAACACTAACTATAACGATAACTATATTAGCATCCGCACCAATGGATGATAATGATCCGTTTATTATGAGCACACTGGAGTTTTATTGCCTTCTACTTTAATGATCAAAATCTTAAAAGATGGGTGGTTTCTGATTGTCCATGTTTCTATCGTTCATCAACTGGAAAGAATTGTTTTGAAAGTGATTACGACGATATCGTTCTTCTGTGTTGTTATCGTTATATTGGTGATATTGACTTTTTTGTGTGCGATACTTCATAATTGTTGTTGTCATCTTTGGTATGAACAGGCCTCAACTTACAGATAAGTTTATCTTTAAAAGTTGCCAAATAAATCCAATCCAATGGTGCATTTGGATTTATACTGAAACTGATTTGGAGTGATTTATATTTAGATAAACATTCTTAACCCTTTAAACCTCCTGTTAAAATGTTTTAAGCCATTTTTTCACACATTTTAAGTGCGTTAGAATCACTTTTATTTCTAAGTTATGAAAAAATGTTCCAGAGCAAGGCTAGCACTACTAAAGTTAGCATTGAAACTGGAAAGGTATATACTGTAAACTGCTCAAAATATAAATATTAAGCATACAAATACAACAATATAACCCAGAATTTTAAACATTACAACTGGTAAACATAAACATTTGCTGATTACATCAAATCTGATTTAGCTAACGGCTAACTAAACGAACTAAAACACTGTCAGTTTTCTTCAAATAGACTGACTTTTTTCACTTCAAATAGACCAGACTTTTCATCTGGTCTGTGAGTTGGGAGGAGGCTGAGGAAAGGATGAGCTCATTAGAGAGATAATTCCACATCAGTTAATTTCTTTTCTCCGTCTCTTTTCTTCCCCACGCCCAGCTACATGCTTAGTTTATTTTCACACCATATTCTCGTAAGGAACCCTCCCAGCACCACATGTCCTTCCAGCATCTTCAACCTCCACACCTTCTCCTCACTGCAGGTTGCTCTAATCACCCATTCAGGCGTGCCGTAGCATTAGTGCAATGTGTGCCTGCAGACCCCCCACAAAAGGTAGTTCTGTTAGAGCTCAGTTTTAAACAACACGCTCAGTCTCAGAGGTGAATAAACACAAGTGGTGAAGGTGCTAAGCAGGGCGGTAGGGAGAAAATGTGCCAGACAGATGCGCTTCAAAGATCTCAGACCTGATCCAAACTGAGTTTTCTAAGTCTGTTGTTTTGGTTGTGTGTAGGCTGATTCGAGACCAGTGGAAACGGCACCGAGCTAAACTTTATCTCAATGCAGCTTGAAATTTTACAGATCATAAACTAAGAGGAATTTCACGGTAAAATGCAATTGTTTATATTTGTGATCAACGTCACGTTGAGCAGATTATAAGTTTATCCAAAGAATAACACTCACGTACCCGTTCATCTAAACCAGACCTGAAGTTTGTCTTATCATTCTGCATTATCATTAATATTATTAGTCACTTTCAAACACTCACACATGTTCAATGTAATTCATGTAAATGCATGAAACTTGTGCACATTACACATTATTTAGTCTTCTCTTCTAAAAAATGAACTGTAAACTCAATTTTTGTTTATGTATGTTATGGAAACCTGTTTCCAACACAGGAAAAAACTAAATTAAAAGGTACTTGCAAACTTTATTTGTTGCAATTGTGACTTTGTTTATCAAAATGTGACATTGTTTCTCATAAACTGACTTATTTTAAACTTTATCTTATAAATCTCATCTCATAACTGAATAATTTTATTTTTCACTCAAAAGGTTCAGTGACATTAGCGAAACTTTGGTGAAATTTTACAGACATTGCCGAACTATCGCTCACATAGAAGTCACTTTCAAACCAAGCACCTTTCTGTCAAAGTCAAAGTTCTTTTCTGTTAACATCAATGTAACAAATCAGTGTGACCAACTTCAACCTGTTGCGAAATCCATGGGGAAATCTTCGTATTGGGATTCATATTGAAATGACTACATTTCACCTGCAAAAATTTGCCGAACAATAGTAACTGTGACCGCACCTCAAGGCAGGAACAAGCTGGGACTTTAGCCTTGGACTTTAAACTGACATTTTGTGGCGTAAATGCAGAATTGACCCTTCGCAAAACCCACCCCCTTAGTTACTGTTGCTACATTCGACAAGCCATGGTGCTCTCATGCCACAAATCATGCTCTCACGCAGTGAAATATACATCGCGGAGCAAAGAGGAAAATGACAACATGCCGACAGACAAGACAATGCAGGTTACTTTAGGAATAAAAATATTTTTGCCATTTTGTAAGAAATTCAAACAATAAATACAGCTTTGTGGCTCTTTATTGTGTCATGACAGATCACTTTAGTGCCTCATTTCAAGTGGCACGTGAACCGATCATCTCTTGCTCTTTACGAGTTATAACACAAAAAAACTTGAATGAACATCAGAAGGTATTTTATTTCAACCGCGGAAAAACGTCAATACACACTTTTTTTCAAGTTCAAGTCCACAACTTACTAGCTCCTGTCTTGGTGTTGTTTGTCGGACAAAATGGCAGATCGCCTGTCAATCAAACTCCTGCCGAAGGGTCAGCAAAATCAGAAGGTTGCTGTTACCGAAGCTATTGTTGTATTTAGCCAGTCATGTGATCTCAACATGGCGGCCCACAAGACCCACAACCCACAACAGAATACAGCCTTTTCTCAACATTTCAAATGTAATATTTATTTCTTTAGTTCTGAAACATTTACACACATTATGAGCAGTACTAATAGTGATCGTAATTTGACTACCTGTGGAATTTCTGTAATAAATGTACAGTAGTTTAAGGGCAATATCAAGATTGGAAAATCTGTTATAATTATGGTATCATCACTACTAGAATATCTTATGTCCTTTTTATGAAGCTAAAAAGCACTGAACTGCAGTAACACATGAAAGAGAACATTTATTTGGGTAATAAGGATTTGCTATCTGCCGTTGTTCTCTAGTGACGGGATTTTAGAGTTATTGAGGGTAATACGGCGTGAAATGTTGTTTTTAGCACTTTACTTAGTGAGGCACAGTCATGGAGCCATGGAGCTTTGGGAAGGTTGGTTCAGTAGTTAGTCAGTCTTGATCTTCATTGGATGTGTTGAGAAGGTCAACAGGGCACATGCAACCTCTGCAGATCTCTATCTCCGCTCTTTATGTCGAGTCTGACTGGTAGAAGACCACAGCCACTCCCTCTATTCATCCTCTAAACAACAGTGACACTGAATTTGTCTGGCGCAGAAATATTAATGAGAGGATATGTTACAAATAATTATACAAAACATTTCAAAAGTTTTATTGTTCATTAAAAGAAAATACAACAACAAAGATTCATCTTGTGTAACCGTCTTTTGGGGCTCTCGCACAATTAAATGTAATGAAATAAAGCTATGCAAATAAACTGACAAATAATATAATATTCAATATAATATGTCCTGTAGCTCAGCTGGTATAGGGCTATGATATAGTAAATATTATATATTAATATACAGTGGGTACGGAAAGTATTCAGACCCCCTTAAATTTTTCACTCTTTGTTATATTGCAGCCATTTTCTAAAATCATTTAAGTTTATTTTTTTTTCCTCATTAATGTACACTCATCACCCCATATTGACAGAAAAACAGAATTTTTGACATTTTTGCAGATTTATTAAAAAAGAAAAACTGAAATTTCACATGGTCCTAAGTATTCATACCCTTTGCTCAGTATTTAGTATAAGCACTCTTTTTTTTTTTTTTTTTTTTGATCTAATACAGCCTGAGTCTTTTGGGAAAGATGCAACAAGTTTTTTCACACCTGGATTTGGGGATCCTCTTCCATTCCTCCTTGCAGATCCTCTCCAGTTCTGTCAGGTTGGATGGTAAGCTTTGGTGGACAGCCATTTTTAGGTCTCTGCAGAGATGCTTAATTGGGTTTAAGTCAGGGCTCTGGTTTGGCCATTCAAGAACAGTCACAGAGTTTTTGTGAAGCAACTCCTTCGTTATTTTAGGTGTGTGCTTAGGGTTATTGTCTTGTTGGAAGGTAATCCTTCGGCCCAGTCTGAGTTCCTGAGCACTCTGGAGAAGGTTTTTTTGTCCAGGATATCCCTGTACTTGGCCTGTACTTATTCATCTTTCCCTCGATTGCAACCATGTCGTCCTGTCCCTGCAGCTGAAAACACCCCCACAGCATGATGCTGCCACCCCCTTGCTTCACTGTTGGGACTGTATTGGACAGGTGAATAGCAGTGCTTGGTTTTCTCCACACATACTGCTTAGAGTTAAGGCCAAAAAGTTCTGTCTTGGTTTCATCAGACCAGAGAATCTTATTTCTCACCATCTTGGAGTCCTTCAGGTGTTTTTTAGTAAACTCCATGCGGGCTTTCATGTGTCTTGCCCTGAGGAGAGGCTTCCGTCGGGCCACTCTGCCATAAAGCCCCGACTGGTGAGGGCTGCAGTGATGGTTGACTTTCTACAACTTCTCCCATCTCCCGACTGCATCTCTGGAGCTCAGCCACAGTGATTTTTTTGGGTTCTTCTTTACCTCTCTCACCAGGCTCTTCTCCCCCGATAGCTCAGTTTGGCCGGACGTCCAGCTCTAGGAAGGGTTCTGGTCATCCCAAACGTCTTCCATTTATGGAATGGAGGCCACTGTGCTCTTGGGAAACTTAAGTGCAGCAGAAATTTTTTTGTAACCTTGGCCAGATCTGTGCCTTGCCACAATTCTGTCTCTGAGCTCTTCAGGCAGTTCCTTTGACCTCATGATTCTCATTTGCTCTGACATGCACTGTGAGCTGTAAGGTCTTATATAGACAGGTGTGTGGCTTTCCTAATCAAGTCCATCAGTATAATCAAACACAGCTGGACAAAAATGAAGGTGTAGAACCATCTCAAGGATGATCAAGATCGGAAGAGCACACGTCTGATTTAAATATATGAGTGTCACAGCAAAGGGTTTGAATACTTAGGACCATGTGATATTTCGTTTTTTTTCTTTTTTATAAATCTGCAAAAATGTCAACAATTCTGTGTTTTTCTGTCAATATGGGGTGCTGTGTGTACATTAATGAGGAAAAATTTTTTACTTAATTGATTTTAGCAAATGGCTGCAATATAACAAAGAGTGAAAAATTTAAGGGGGTCTGAATACTTTCCGTACCCACTGTATGTCCTATTATTTTCACACTGATCACTTATTCATTAAATGCATCCTAGCATGGTCCTATGCAAGCTTTAAATTTGTGCATTATCAAGTGAAAGAGGGAGTTGAATAATAACCTCCTTCACTTAAAATAGTGTCAAGAACTCCCAGACTGTTGAGAATGTGGTGATGTGTTAAGTAGAGCGAGGACTGGGATGATGACTGGACTTTCTTCATTAAGATGTTCTCAGGCTGTTTGAAGACATACTGGTCCAGAAGTCATAGAAAGTTGATTCTGGGTAGACACATAATAACACATATTCAGATTCACTCCAGCCTTCCATGACACCCTTAATGGAGTCTTATTTTGACCTCGCACACCATCGCTAAACATAGAATAAGTTTTGTTTGGACACATGGAGCCAAAATGCATATTTCTTGAATTCCAGAGAAGACGAATGGTTTGGTCCAATCCGTGGGGACAGAGACGGTTTGATATGATAGATGACCTCTTTCTACACTTGACATCTAACATGAAAGGGACACATCTAAAAGGCACAAATGTCCCCATCCCTGCCCTTAAACATTTGGATTAGGAAAGCATTCCCAGCCTGTCCTGAAAAAACCAAGTGGATTCAAAGTACTAGGCTTGTTTACATGACGGACTTCCAAGTTTTTCACAAGTTATTTTCAACAGCAAAGGGCAGAAGTTTATTTAGTGCTTAACAGAGTGAGCTCAAGCCAAAAAAATTCACGTTATTTAAAAGTTCCCCTTGTGAATGACATATATGAAGCTATCTATGATCGTTATGATGGCTAGAAATCTAAACTATTAAAGTTTTTGTCAACATTTTAACATAGATTTTTATATTTTCTGTGTTCAGTTTAATTTTAGTAGTTTTAGTGTGTTTGTTGTGTGTTTTTGTCATTTTAGTAGTTTTTTAATGTCTATTCATTTAGCTTATTTACTTTTTTGGTACTTCAGCTAAATAATTTGCTAAATGTAAATTCTAATTGTTTCCCTTCTTCCTTTCATTGCAAAAACACTTGAACGAGCTGTGTTCAATCAAGTCTATGCCTTTCTCACACAGAACAACCTGCATGACAGCAACCAGTCTTGTTTTTTACTGGTTGACATTCAACCGAGACTGCCTTGCTCTCAGTTATTGAAGCCCTAATAGTCCAGGTGATATGTATGATATGATATATCATATATAACAACATAAACTGTTGAGGTGAATAGTTAATGGTGAATTCAGTGATCAAATCGCAGTATCTGAGAAGATGCAGAATGAAATTTCAAGCATATATCCTGTAAACTTAATTTACAATCACTCTATGGGGCCAGAGTTGCCTGTTATGTTAGTGTCCACAATTTGGAAGCATTTATTTCAGTCACTTCCAAAGTCCCTTTAAGACATGTCATTTCACTTGGCGGCCCATCTTTGAAACACCTCATCGGGCTAGCCGTGCACTCCTATCGCTTTGAATGGGGAACATCAAAGTCTCCACACACGGTTGCCAACGCTTCTGCTTAATTTAATCCTTGAACGCTGAACTGTTTTCTAATCGACCCGGGATTTGTATGGCAGCTGCATGACGCAATGCTTTCCCGAATAGCGACTTTGGCCTCTTTTTACTCGGCTTCCTCAATAGACGCATCCATATTGAGCGTTGTGCATTTTTCCCCCCCTATTCAAAACTATACCTAGTGACATGTCTTGTTATTTTCTATCCGTCCTTTGATATTTCTGTCTCTCAATGCACGCCTTCCTCTTCTTGATGAACTTCCCTCTACTGTCACCGTTGGTAACATCAACACCTGCCTACTCCTATAGTTATTCATTGTAGCAACACTTTTATCCAAAGATTACTTACAATTGAGGAACACCTGCAATTCTCATAACGAGGCCAAGAAAACACAGGAAGTGCTCGTAAGTACAACTTTTAGACATTTTTTAGATCAGTACAAAGCTAAACATGGCGGGATTAAAGGAAAGTGAAAGTGAAAGTTTTTTTATTAACTGGATGCAGTCAATGTTGATGAAAGAGAAGATGAGTTTTCCCAGCCTGTCCGCTATGAAATTGTCAGGGAAGTTATCGCGCAATTCCAGATGGGGGTAGGGAATTGATGTTCTGTAAAGTGGATTTTGTGGCTTCTCTCTGTGATGGCACCACGAGGCGTCGCTCACTTTTATATCTCAGGCTTTTGGAGGCGGATGTAGATTTCGTAAACCCCGTGAGTGGGAAGTAGGGTGTACTGAGCTTCTTCTGTTCTTTCTTTATGCCTCATCACTAGCTTGTCTTGATGTGAGCTGCAACCGGTAGCCAGTGCAGAGAGATACACAGAGGAGTGGCATTGGCTCTCTTGGGCTCATTGAAGACTAGTTGTGCTGCTGCATTCTGAATCATTTGCACAGGTCTAATTGCAAATGTTGAAAGTCCAGCCAAAAGAGCATTACAATAGTCCAGACTAGAAATGACAAGGGCCTGAACAAGAAGTTGTGTAGCATGCTCTATTAGGAAGGGCTTGATCTTTCTGATGTTGTGCAATGCAAACCTGCAAGATCGAGAATTTTTTTTGCAATGTGGTCTTTGAAAGTTAGCTGGTCATCGAAGATTACACCAAGATTTCTGACTGAACTTGATTGGGTAATTGTTGATTAACCTAGCTGAATGGTGAAATCATGCTGTAGAGTCAGAGAGTCAGGGAAGACAAGAAGCTCAGTCTTTGCCAGGTTGAGCTGTAGGTGATGTTCTTTCATCCATGCCGAGATGTTCGCCAGGCAGCCTGAGATCCATGCAGCTACTGTTGGATCATCTGGTTGAAATGAGAGATAGAGCTGTGTGTCATCAGCATAGCAATGGTAGGAGAAACCATGCACTTGTATGATGGGTCCCAGTGATGTAGTGTATATGGAGAAGAGGAGGGGTTCAAGAACTGATCCCTGAGGAACACCAGTGACCAGTTGATTTGCTTTGGATACCTCCCCTCCCCAGGCCACCCTGAAAGACCTACCTGTGAGATAGGATTCAAACAAATTAAATGCAGTTATTGTGATGCCCAGTGAAGATAGGGTGTACAGAAGTATCTGATGATTGTGTCAAAGGCAGCAGATAGATCCAGCAGAATGAGAACAGATGATTTGGAATCAGCTTTCGCAATCCGCAGGGCTTCAGTGACCGACAGTATACAGTCTCAGTTGAATGGCTTTATTATATAATTAAAAAACACCCTTGCTACCTGTACTGCGTTAAGCTGAGATTTGTTATAGCACTTGCATTTCATTGCCTCTTTTTCTTATTTGTAAGTCGCTTTGGATAAAAGCGTCTGCTAAATGACTAAATGTAAATGTAATCAAAATGAGAAATGTTGCCGTAGCATCTAGCTGAAATAGATTTTTTTAACATTTGATTTTATTTCAGTTAATGTTTATTTTAAGTAACGAAAATGTTTTTATGGTTTTAGTTTTAGTTAACTTTAATAACTCTGGTTTCCAATTAATTTCTATATATAATTTCATTCAACATTTTGCAAAACTATCTCACATAAGCTAACTGCAAGAATAGCATAAATTAATTATTTTGGATTTAAACCTCGGATTTTGGCAAAAGGCGATAAATTGGCAGTACTGAAATATTTTACCTTAATAGTTGTGTATCTCAATTATAAAAGGTTAAATATTTCTTTACAATTATTATAATTTTTGAGTTGGAAGTTGTATATCCATTTCAATCTGACAGATGAATGTGTGCATCCTTCTTCGGCAATCCACAAATAGTCTGATCACAAATGTCTCATGATTTTAAAAGAAAAGCAGTTCAACTACAAGCCAAAAAGACCTGTAGGAGGTACAACAAATGTCAATAGTATACTTAGAGAGCAACAAATTTGAACTATAAATGCCCCAAACGTTAGTTGATAAGAGACAATGGGAAAAGCCAAGATAACATACTCTTCAGTATCAGAAGATATCTGTCTGAGAGGACTGTGATTGCTATACAAACAGGACTTTTAGAAAACATTCTTGAATCCCTGAAGGATCATGAGAATGTGAATGTGAGAACAGGCCGTTGTGTTCTGATGTAGCATGGATGTGCAGCTAATGGAAAAGGAAGCTTTTATTGATGGGAACTAGTAAAATGTGGTAAGTTACTGTATAAGCAAAAGCCAGATGTTTGGTGTCTGAGCACGAGGGATGGGAGGTGTATGGGTATGGGCTCAGGGCAGTTAGGATGGAGGCATGGGCCAGGGCAGAAAGGTTAAGGCCCAAGAGATTTTTCTTTTTCCTACACTCATAAACACATACCCCTTGAGTTCCCACTGAATTTTACATTCCAAACCAGCCAACTCACCACTAAGTTTAGTGTCAGGAAGCCTTGACTCACAGCACTACCCATAAGCATACCAAACACCAGCACAATAAATCTAGCACGTTGCTATTAAAAACATACCTTGAAAATGACCGGCTGATTACTCGGAAAGAATTTTCCCCGCAAGGGGCTTTGCGTCTATGCATCTTCCCTTTTCCCAAAGTCCAACGTTAAACAAAATGAGGAAGTAGGAACAACTGCCATAACAATGTCTTGGGTGTTTTTGACGGTATTAATGGCAACTACATTTTTTTTTAAATAAAGGTTTTATTGGCTTCTATGGAACTATGAAGAACCTTTAACATCCATTGCACAAAAGGTTCTTTACTGGCATCTGTGGTTCCTCAAATACCGTCACACTTCTGGACATTTCAGTTGCATCATAGATCTTTTATTTGAAATTACTAGTCCATGAAGAACTTTTAACATTCATATAACATTTCCATTGCACCAACGCTTCTATATTGACATGGATAGTTCTGTGAAGAATATTAACATTCATAGAACCTTTCTTTTGCATAAATGTTTTTTTTATAGTGGAAAAATGTTCTTCACACACTCAGAACAATGTTCTTTAAGACTGTTCATCTTGTGGAACCAAAAATGGTTCTTCTATGCCATCGTTGCAAAACCCCTCCTTTTGTAACCTTTATTATTAAGAGTGTAAATCTTCATGTAGCAACCACATTTCCTTCACCCAGCTTGAGATCTTCCATATGATTGGACTGAGTAGAGTGGGGGAGATCAGAACGTGATAGTGGTCCATGCAGCACCCCCCTACCCAAACATTCCTTTGCCCATGCACCATCCCCAGGCTGGAGTGCTAGACTGGACACTGTCTTCTGGGAATACTGTGAGAATGTGAAGTCTGGTTTATGCACAGCAAAGGAGAACAAATTTGGAAAGGGGGTGTGCAAGAAACGCTCGCATTCTAGAAGCAGCTTTGATGTTTTTATATTTAATAATGCATGGCTATTTAAAGCCAAGGTCTAACTTTAGGCCAACCATGTCACATATGAAACCACACAGAACTTTTTTTTGTTTTGCATGTGTGTGTCTTGAGCGGGTTGAGGCTCTGGGAGAGTGATGACCTGTCGCCCCAAAGGGGAGGGAATAAATGGCATTTCCCATTTTACCATGAAAAACAATGTTTGATCAAAGAATGGATATGAGATGTTGTAAGTGGAAATGTTGTGGGTCTTGGCTTGCCATCAGGGGAAATGTGTTCAGGCAAAAAATACAATCTGTCACGTACTTTGGGTTATTCTGGATGCCCCATTAAAGGAATAGTTCACCCAGAAGTGAAAATTCTGTCGTCATTTACTCAACCTCATGACATTCAAAACACGAATGACATTGTTTCTTTTGGGTGTGGAAAACAAAATACAAATTTCTGAAGAACGCACTTGTCATTTTTTTCCATGCAGTTAAAATTAATGGGGACTGAAGTAGGTTTCAAGCTTAAAAAAAAAAGGACGCCAAATCATAAAAAGTATAATAAAATTAGTTCTTAAGGATCACTGAAGCAGTAAGTATTAATGAATGAATCAACTTGGAACACACTATTAATTGATAGATCTGATTTGTTCACAACGGCAATGCTAACATAGGCTAATCAGGACTTGAGAAGAATATATGTGACCCTGGACCACAAAACTGTTCTGTTTTGTTTTGTTGTCAATGTATATGTCACCATTATGCGTATCTTTTCATTTATAGTGAATGAATGTTGTATTATTGTTGGCTGTCTTTATGTTAGTTTTATGTTACCTGCCTAGGGACTGCAGATGAAAAGTAGTTATTGTTACTAATTCTGGCATATTTACATGGTGTATATTTATACAACAATGTCCATGAATATGCATGGTCCCTATTAAATAAACCAATAAAAAAAAAATAAAAAAAAAACAGTCATAAGTAGCACGGGTACATTTGTAGCAATAGCCAAAAAATACATTGTATGGGTCAAAATTAAAGATTTTTCTTTTATGCCAAAATCATTAGGATATTAAGTAAACATCATGTTCCATGAAGATATTTTGTAAATTTCCTACCGTAGATATATCAAAACTTTAATTATATGCATTGCTAAGAACTTCATTTGGACACCTTTAAAGGCGATTTTCTCAATATTTAGATTTTTTGCACCCTCCGATTCCAGATTTTCTACTTGTTGTATCTCGGCCAAATATTGTCCTATCCTAACAAACCATACATCAATGGAAAGCTTATTTATTTATTATAAAATTATGACTGTTTTTGTGGTCCAGGGTCACATATATATCTCAGACTCGAATGTATTACTTTTATGACATTCGAGTCCACATTAGTCAGAATTAAATAAAAAAGGCAAGTAAAATTCAGAAAATCATAATGTGAAGTAAATAATGATGAAATTACTTTTTTTTTATGATCAGTGCCATAATGAACAATGATCATTAGTCATCATAACCCTTTTATATTAACAGAAATTCATATTGTCCAGATCAACTTCATTCACACTGGCTAAACCATCAAAATGCAGTCAACTGCATGTATAGGCAATGTATGGCCAAACCAAAAATTGTATTTTTGGTATGTTTTCTTTCACCCTCTTGTGTTTACATGTAGTGTAAAACACTTCTGTACTAAGTCTAGTGCCAGAAGTCATCATTATGATGACTTGTACGAGGTTAGGTCATTCTGCGTGACTTAACCCAGTAATTTCCCTCAGTTACGTGGGATGCCAGTCTAATGACATAGGAATAACACAAACATCAGTGGATGCTCGAGCACGTGCGCGCTTCATCACGGTCTGAAATATTAGCGCGCGCGCCCTTTCCAAACAAACTCTAATTCAGAACCATCGAAACACAGACGACGGAACGTTCACTCGCTGCCTGTAAAAAAACCACATTCCCGCCCAGAATGTGAGTTGAGGAAAGGAGCGTAATTTGGAGTTTAGGATCAGAACTCGCAGGTGAATTATTTTCATTAATAATCTGACGGCACTTATAGTCAAGTCCAAAAACTTGGATATAGTTAAAAAGCAAACCGTTTCAAATTGGGAAAAGTGCTTCAAGGATAAACAATTCCACACGTCTGGTCGTTGAGTAGCCTGTTGGAAGGTTTTCATCTCCTTAAAACTTTTAAAGGTTTATTTCTTAACCAGTAACCCACGATGTAGGTGCATCTCTCGAGATAAATAACTGGTAAGTCTGTTTCATCAACTATAATCTTATAAAGAAGAGCTGTTTTAGTAGGCTATAATTCTAATTCGCACATACAGAACTTTACTGATTTTTTATTTCGTTACTTGTACAAAATGTTACCATGGCAATAATTTTCCGACAAGTCACTGTAAAACCTTTATTTATTTCCTTTCTTTTTTTGTACGACATTAGGGACTAATGCCAAGTCACCGAACGACTTAAAACTATGGCATAACTGTTCGCATGTATGTTTTTGTATTTTCGTAAAGTAGTCTGCTATAATTCAGGCTATATCGTTGCAGTCAGAGTCCGTTGATTAATATAGCCTACTTGTGATAACCTAAAAAAAAACACCCGATCACACCAAATGTTATACAATAGCCTAAAGCTAGTCTCATTATAATTCAAGTGGAAGTCATAACACTTTATGGTATTGTGCCTGATTTTTCTTGTGTCTGCATGCCATATATTAACTTCTGTGGTGGTAAAGTTTAAATAAGTTAATCTAATAAATAAGAACACAGATAATTAGGCTATTGCAAAATAGTCACTGATAATATAATATAATATAGATAGATATATAATTTTTTTTTAATATGACCTAATTCTTTGCAGTATTGGCACAAAAACATTAGTGAACATTTCTACACCTTCACAAGCTAAAACCACATCCATGTCTCCTTCAGATTCAAAACTGTTTGTGTGATACAATCCAGCATACCTTTGCTATAAAAACATCTTAACTTAGCCTAAAACTAGCTTGCCAGTCTCCCAAACTGGTCTGCTGGCAGGTTTCATGTTGCTTAGACCATCTTAAACTACCTTAGACAAGATTAAACTAGCTAAAACAAAATCTTACTATCCTAAATGGTTTAAAAACATTTTGCGCAGGCACATTAAACCACATTTCCACTTCTTACTAACTGCTGTCAAGTCAGATAATATTTTCTTTGGTCTGTTTTTGTTTCTATTTGTTATCAGGAATCATAATGTGTGAAGAGGTGGAGTCCTTTCCCAACTTTCTCACTGGAAGGTGCTCATAGACGCCATCTGGCTGTTCAAAAGTGGTCGCGGAGACTGTGTGGAAAATGGATGACGAGCTTGAACCTGGCATGAATGTTATTATAGTTAGCCATTACAACCACTCGGGCAAGTGGGGAAGGCCAAAAAGCACTGGTACATACAAGACATCCTTCCTTATTTGCATCTGTGCTCTGATCGTGTTGGAGAACATCACTGTACTACTGGCACTATGGCGCAACAAGCGTTTCCACAGCCGCATGTACTTTCTCATTGGCAATCTGGCACTTTCGGACTTGTTAGCTGGAGTGGCGTACGTGGTTAACATATTCACCTCTGGCCGCAATACCTTTTTCCTCAGTCCTGGCCAGTGGCTGCTGCGAGAGGGGAGCATGTTTGTGGCACTTAGCGCTTCAACCTTCAGCTTGCTCGCTATTGGGATTGAGCGCCACATGACGATGGTTCGTCTACGGCCGTGTGAGACCGCAGGAAGAGGGAGGTTGCTAGCTCTCCTTGGAGCATGCTGGGCTGTTTCGGTCCTGCTGAGCGCCTTGCCTAGTCTCGGCTGGAACTGTTTGGGCCGAGTCCACACTTGCTCCACTGTCCTACCACTGTACGACAAAAGCTACATAGCCTTCTGCATCAGCGTTTTCACAGCCCTTCTAGCAGCAATCGTGGTGCTATACGTGCGCATCTACCTGCTAGTGACTTCCAGCGGGCGTAGAGTGAGTTCCCGGCCATCGGATCGCTCGCTCGCACTTCTGCGCACGGTAGTGATAGTACTGGGAGTTTTTGTGGCCTGTTGGGCTCCCCTTTTTCTGCTATTGCTGCTGGATGTGGGATGCAGTCCAGAGCGGTGCCCGGTTCTCCATAAGGTGGACTGGTTCATTGCTCTGGCCGTGCTCAACTCCGCCCTCAACCCGCTCATCTACACGCTTTCCAGCCGTGAGATGCGGGCTGCCTTCTTCCGCGTGTTATGCTGCTGTTGCTGTCCAACGCAGCTGGACTCTATACCCACAGTGGCAGGGGCTGCACTCCCGGGAACCGTCATTCCCACAGCAGAGAACAGCAAATCAAGCATGGCTGGGGCGGCAAGTGGTGCAGCTAAGTCCTCCCTGATGCGAGGTAAAGTTCCCACCCCGTCAAACTCCCACCATCAGCATGGGGACACGTCGCCACCGGCTGTCACGCACCCCTCGGGGCCAGGTGGCCTACTGTCTGCGGTGCTGGTTAAAGCTGGGGCACTTCCTTCTTTGGGGAAGTTTTGAAAAAGATACTAGTGGAGTCAGCACAAGAGAGCGGGATTTTGTTATTTCCCAAGATGTTTGGCTACGGTTCTTTGCAATTATAGACTGTTCTTCAGCTCTCTGAGGATTACAAAACATGGATTTGCTTTCATACAAAGGCATCCATCCTTTGAGATTTCAAAGAGCAACAAACTCTGACCAAAGGATACACAAACTGAATCTACTTCTACATGTATTAATATTTATGAAACTGAACATGTGCTGTGAGCACATACATAGAGCCACTACAGAATGTAATCACTCGAAAAGCTTAGGTATGCAATCTTTTTTTATCAAAATAATCCAATTTGCATGAAGGAAAACACCTTAACAGTATTATGCATTATTATAGCACTCTGTGTGTATGACTGACCTTTAACATTTTCCCACAGTTTATTACTAGACAAAAAACATTTTGAATAGTTTGCTACCTATTACACAAGATGGCTGTAATTTACTTTAACAAGTTGAGTGTTTTAAAAAAGACTGTGGATGTTTATGGTTAATATTCTGTGGATCGGTTTACATGGCAGAATGTAAGATGATGTTGTTGCATTGTGAATGTGGTGAAATTTTGATTGTTCTTCTCAATAGTACTTACTGACATAAAACTGCCATACATTTTAAAGTGTGACTATAATATGTTAGTGTGAAGAAAACCAGGCATCTTATTTTGAGGTTGCCTTGTCTGTGCTTTTATTTGCATGTAACCACTAGAGGGAGCTGTGACATAATATGGAAATCGGCTGCACCACAGAGCAATAGTGAAAGCAATGCAGCGCACACACATTTTATCTGAATGCAGTCCGAGCACTATTATTTAGTCACTTGGTAGATCCATCATAGTAGCCTCGTAATAAATGGGTTTGCCTGTAAAAAAAATCATGATCAGTGGCACAAATCTTTGAGTCATAGTGCAGTAAATACTAACCAGAGCTGTGCATACATGTGCTAGTTTAGACCAGAAAGGTATTATCGGATATTAAGCTCAGTTGACAGCATTGGTTGAATGATTTTCAACATAATTTTGAGCACATCTGGGTTACAATAAGGTATTTAAAATGGGAAAATGAATTGGGCTAATCCATAAACATTAAAAAACTAGGGATTATTATTATAGTATAACCACAGGACATAAAAAAAATGTATGTTATCAGTTTGTGGACATTTTTTTTTCCTGGTAATCAACATTATGCCACAAATGCTGTTCAATGAGCTCTACAACTTCTACCAACAAGTTACTGGTTAGTCATACTTGAATCAGTTAGATAAAAGGCAGGAATTGTCCCCCAATTGTAAGTCGCTTTGGATAAAAGCGTCTACTAAATGACTAAATGTAAATGTAAATGTAAATGTAAATGTAAATGAATTGCTTATTCATACTGCTTGCATTGTTTGAACAAAAAAAAGAGGTTCAACATGAGTTTTTGTTCACGTTGAGAACATTGTGAGAACAAGTGACATTTTGTTGAAGAATGGTTTTTATAGCATTTGACAAGTGTGACATTTCAAGTAATTTACCCTCCTAAGCTGTAGACGCTCTCTCTCCATCATAGTGATCTTTGCAGTCAGGTTGAGGGAAATAAATAGAATGCTAAACAAATCAAACTCATTAACAAGGCCTAAGCGGTTTCCTAGGTAAAATCATGTCTGCTGGCATCCCGTAGCTAAGAATTCAAAGACACTCAGTATCACCAAATTCATTTGTCAAGACATTTCACACCAAACGATTGAAGTGCCATGAAGAATCAACATCAACAAACGGCTAAAGCGTGATGTGTAATGTGTAACCTTGAGCAAAAACACAGCAACCCACAACGCAATGACAACAAGCTTTATACAAAGTCTTTGAAATAAGCGCACGCCACATAGAGGACATTAATCCTTTAAAGTGAGGTGTTACACACTTGCCACACACAATATGCCTCTACACCTCATGTAATGAATGGCTCTTTGCTCCAATGGATCAAAGCGCAGACCACTGAGCTATTGTGGATGGCCACTATTGAGAATATTCATTTGTCTGTGTGCTTGTCAGTGCTGAGGGGAGTCTCTGTGGCTGAATACATCAGACTGGCACATTGCTTGGCCCAGCACTCAGTGTGAACAATGACTCCATCTGGACCAGCGACTCGGGATGTGCCAATACGAGAGCACTCAATTGATTTTCTCCCATTCGGGGACCAGGGGTCACATTTAACAAGCTTTCAAGGGTTGACTGAGGTAGAAGGTGTTTGTGTGTATGTGTGTTGCCTGGGAAATGTGTCAGGAACAAGATTTAGAAACCATAATGATGTCCTTGGTGCACTTCTGGTCAAGGTTTGGTATTGGACCTCCTCATTAGTCAGAGACCAGGCTTACTAACCCAAGACCTGAGATTGGGTGTAGAACAATTATCATTAGCTAGAGCATTGGGTTTAAAGGGAAAGTTAACCCAAAAATGTAAAATTGTGTCATTTACTCTAATGTTGTTCCAAACCTGTATGGCTTGCTTTCGTCTGGAGAACACAAAAGGAGATATTTTGAGTGGTTTTGGTCCATACACTGAAAGTCAATGGGATCCAAAACAATCTTTCTTTATATGGACAAAAATATTTCTCAAAATATCTCGCTACACAAAAGAAAGTCATACAAGTTTGAAACAACACAAGGGTGTGTAAATTGTCATTGAGTTGGCCAAAATTGTTGGTACCATTTGCTAGCACTTATTAGTGCGAGGCAGGATCCAGCATCCTTGCCTCAAAACCAAATACTGATCCAAACTGGATATAAAAGCAGGGATAAGATGCTTCAGTGCCAGACTTTGACAAGCTGTAGCCCGGCACAAGCCCAGTCGTCTTATTTGACATGGCAAGTGCCAATGAAAGGGTGCCCAAATTATGTTATAGTTCTTTTAAAAAAATGAAATCAACAAAATTGTGGAATACTAAAACACAGGGTGGTTCTTCACTGTAAGAAATACTGCAAAAAGTGGACTTTTAGCTTGCCTTTGGGCACTACCCACAAAGGTACACTGTTGCAACTTATTTACCCTTAAAGTGTGTATATTAGTACATTAAGAGGAAGGTAAACCAAAGATGTGCCCTCAAGTGTTATAAGTTAAAGCAGGGGTGTCCACTCCTGCTCCTACAGGGCCACCTTCATGCATCTTCTTACTCTAATCCTAATTAAACCACCTGAAGCTAATCAAGGACTTCAGGATCGCTGGAAACTCACAGGCATGTATGGTGGAGCTAAATTTTGCAAGATGGTGTCCCTCCAGGAGCAAAGTTGGACACCCTAGAGCAGTGATGGGCAAACTTTGTCCCTTTGATTTTAGGTGTAAGTTTAGGATAGGCATAGGGTTTGGCCTGTGATTATTTGATAAGAATCTTGTCTCAAGACCAAGGATATTGAACCAGGAACATTCCTGCTTGGCTTAATCACATCACAAGAAAACCTGAATTACTATCCTGAGACCTGGAATTCTGGGGATGATCTGTCCCTGAAGTAGAGCTGAAGTAGAGCTGAGGATACATTCAATCCTCCCCCAGATCCCAGTCTTTTTCAATCCATAACAATAGCCTTCAGCTGGTCCTTTTGCGAACGGCATCTGACTGAGCTTTAGGAGATAAGCTCTCCAGGATGAGGTCTTTATCTAGGCTAGCTGCCCACAAGGGTGGGAGGAGAGTTCAAAGATCAGATGTCAGTAAATTAATAGATGGTATAAGTTGCCAGTCCTCACCGTAATGAAATCCAGATGACACGTCGCTCGAGTGCCGGTAACACAATAATGACAGTAGCTTTTGCGAATGCCATTGATTTTTTCCACCCTTCGGTGCACACCTGGGCCCCCTTTTCACTGCTCGGCTTTTGTCTGAGCTTGCGGCTAAGAAATGCCTCTCTTTGTAAGGCCTAATTATTCCATGACTAGTAAGAGCCTAATTACCAGAGGAATTAGTGCGGCGCTCATTGTGAGGAAGACGTCGTAGGGCTTTTGAGGTATTGACACAGTAGATGAGATCCTCCTTTCAGCTGTTTAAATTTTGACCGATCTCTGGTTACAGTCTAGCAGACACACCTGTCGAAATGGCTTTCCCTCCAAGACTGAGTGTGCGCCTGTTTGTGGAATGTCTGAGCGAGATTAATGTGTCTGTCTCTGACAATGTGATACGAGGGGCTCGAGACGCACATGTGGACATGCCTGGATGTGTGTCAGAGCAGCTGGGAACAATCGAACAAGTAGCCAACACAGAAGCCACTAGCATTGGATGCCATCCGCTTTAGGATCATACGTTTTTGGGCTTGATTGAGATTGGTGTGGTTTGAGTGTGAAATTATTCCTGGCTCTGCTCTGATCGCAGGTGTCTTTTTCAGTGAGCGCATCTGATAGATTATTATGTGCTGCCAAATATGCACACATGCACAATAGTGAGGCATAACCTAAATTGTGATAGACATCTCGAAGCACACCAAAATGTTATTGCATTAAAAAAAGTGCCAAAAATGTGCTTGCAAACAACCCTTAATTTCCCCCCGTTTTATCTCACCATCTTCCGTACCGAAGATGGAGGGACGAGGACTGATCTGAACCACCTTCCCCGCCCGTCACACCAGTAATCATTCTCCGCCGTTTCATTTGGCAGTGTAATGAAAGCAATCCCAGAACGCTTCGCTTCGGCAGAACAGAGATAATGAGGAAACACACACACATGAACACACAAACATCACTGCGTGATTTAGGAAGACGGTCTTTGGTGGGCCACAATGGGAAAAGCAAAAAGTTCACAATCGTGCTTAACATTCAGTCTTTGCAATCTTTTCGTGCATGGCACATGCTCCCAGGATAAAAAAAAAAACGCGTGTAGGACCATTAACGCATCTTTCTGTCAATCTCAACACCATCTTTTTTGTCTCTTGATAATAAACAATGTGAAGCTATTAAAGTAATATGCATGGCAAGCTACAGCAATTAAATTGACTACTGGTGCTTGCTACAGTATCAGTGTCGTAGCTCATACACCAAGGTTTAAGTATTTGCATAATCTGTGGTTACTACCAGACGGTTACTTTAAAGGGTTAGTTCACCCAAAAATGAAATTTCTGTCATTGGTTACTCACCCTGATGTCATTCCAAATGAGCAAGACCTTTGTTCATCTTCAGAACAATTAAGATATTTTTGATGAAATCCAAGAGCTTTCTGACCCGGCATAGACAGCAATGCAACTGACACGTTCAAGGCCCAGAAAGGTAGTAAGGACAACGATAAAATAGCCCATGTGACATCAGTGGCTCAACCATAATATTATGAAGCTACGAGAATACTTTTTGTGCACAAAGAAAACAATTTCTTCTCTATCATGTCAGTCTTCAACGCACGTTCACGAGAGTACCACGCATGCGTTTGGTGCTGCTGATGCAGGAGCCGGCGTTCTGACAGAACCCAGAGGCTTTGCGGCTTGTTTGCAAGCAGACGAATGCACACACATGCGTCGTGGTGTTCTCGTGAACGTGCATCAAAGACTGACATGGAAGATAAGATATTGTTGAATTAAGTCAACAATTCAAACAAAAATAACGACTTAATTCAACAATATCTTATCTTCCACGTCAATCTTTGATGCACGTTCAAGAGAACACCACGACGCATGTGTGTGCATTCGTCTGCTTGCAAACAAGCCGCAAAGCATCCACCTAGAACTCCCCAACAAGCACCCAACTACCCAGAATTTCCTAAAATCCACCTAGAACACACTAACAACTATTTAGAACATTGCAGGAACCACCTAGGACCCCATAGCAAACACCCAACTACCTAGAACACTCTAGTGGGCACTAAGAACATCCTAGCAATAACTTAGAACTTAGCAACACCCCAACGACCCAGAATTCCCAAGTGGCCACAGAGAACACCCTAACAACCACCTAGCACATTCTCGCATAAAGCTTGCCACAGCGCACCGGCAGAAGTAATGATTATGAATGCATCAGGAAAAAAAAACAGCAAGAAGACTATCTTAACATTGTAATAATTCATTGGTAAGTGTTTTCTGAATTTCGGGCTACAGTGATGAAGTCGACGACACTGTCATCTCCACAGTGGACGTTCACATTTCATACGGATAACATAATCTGAAAATATTTGTTTTCCATTTGAATTGGTTCATTTAAAGGTAGATATCTTCTATAGATATATTTTTCATGTCTGTGAGGCAATAATACATGGAGTTTCGGTTCTTCGGCTCCAGACCTAGACGGCAGAAAGCACGTGTTTCCTTGGGTGTTTCTTTTGATGCACCAATAAAAGTAGACCTTTCACAGATTCAAAAGATGTATTACTCTTATCTATATGAGCAAAAATGATGGAGTATTTTAAGTTCAATGCAAATGATTGCAACGGTGCTTCCAAGTTAACTGTCATGCAGTGAGCGCGCTACTGTTCAGCTTCCACATTCCGCACAAACACTTCAATAGCACATTTTTCTAGGTTAACGTTAGTGCGAGCGGCCATGTAATGTTGCTGCTACTTACATGTTTTGATGATAAGCCATGTTTAGTCGATGAAAAAAATTAACGTTTACATGTCCTGACTGATGTACTGTAATTACCACAGAGACCAGCTGTTAATGATCTGTCCGTCAAGGACTACGCCACTTTCTGTGATTTCTTTTATGCAACTAGGCAACTAATGAAATTTTGATCAACAAAGCCTCTTTTCATCGACTAATGGCTAGTTGACTATTAGGGGGCAGCCCTACCTACAAATCACTTATAACTCCCTAGCAACCACCCAATCATACAGAACTCTGTAGTGGCCACCCAAAACACCCCTAGAAACCTAACCTAAAACACCATAGCAATCACCTATAACTCCCTAGGAACCAGCCAACCACGCAGAACACTTTAGCAACTGCCTAGAACATCCTATCATCCACTCAGAACCTACTAGCAACCATCTGGAACACCCTAACCACAAGATTGTTTTTCGATGAATAGCGTAAAAATGAATAAATAAAAATTGTTTATATCTCAAATTGTCAGCAACTGACATGAAATGCAGTTTGAAGCAACAGTTGTTAACAACTAGCACTCTCTTTAGAAAGTTTATTATATAACACATGTAAATCAGTTTAAAACAGCAGCTACAGAAACACATTTTCAGCATTTTTTTGTATCGGTGACCTAATATACCAATTACAGGAACATCTCTGCAAATGATCATGATTCAAACATCACATCATTGATTTTTTTATCAGTTAGAATCAGCTACTGTCCTCAACATAAGTTGCCAACATGCACTGATCTACGACCAGCCACAGTGACAAACTCTAACAAAGACAATGTAAGAATTAAAAGGGCTTTCTGAGGACTACTGTCTTGAGTAGACCAAACATTTGTGTGTGGTCTCAAGGGCCTTTACTACAACCAAAAGGCTTTACAAACTTTAAAGAGCAGAGAGTCATAAACAGCCATGTTGAAGTGTCTTTTACAGCAGCTATAAAAATACAGAGGCCCGTCCGCTCATCCTAAGAGGCTGCTAATCGATCAATAAACATTAGCGGCGGCTAATCCACCGTCCCAGCGGAGAATAACACCGACCGAAGACGAGCAACAGGTCTCACTGCCACCAGTCTGGTACGGTTCATAGGAGGGTCATTCGGCGAGACGGAAAAGTGTTATTAACAAGAACGTGAAATAGCATGTGAACAGATCTAACTAATTTGATCTGACATGTCCATTTTAGAAGTTCATGTCCAGATGCTGTTGTACAATTAAAAACACGAGGGACCAAAAAGTTTGTGTAAGTTGTTGCTGATTTTGTTGAAAACTGTATGATTCCACCCATAGCACTGAGGACTGCAGTGCTCTGACCAATCAGAGAGTCTGAACCAGCACAGGGAAGAGCAAGGACAAGTGTTCGGCTCCTTTGATGGGGAGTTTGTGTGTGGTGTAATAGTGGATCACTTCAGGGATGGTGTTGAATGGAGGGCTGTTCTGGCCCAGGATATAGCGGCCGTCTTTGGACTGGCTGAACTTCATGTGCATGAATCCCTGGCAGCTCCTGAAAAAGAACATGCAACGCTGCCATTAATCTTCAGGCATGTTGGGCAACAACATAAGCTGGAAAATGCTTTCCAAAAAACAAAACAGATTTTAATCACTTCTGTAAAACTCACAAATTAATTATGCCTGAAAACCAAATAAATGCTTTTCCCAAAATAAAAAAAAATAAAAAAAGAAAACTCTGGTCACACTTTATTTTAAGGTCCAATTCTCACCATTAACAAACCTTAACTATGAATTTTTGCCTCAAACTCCTAATTTGCTGCTTATTAATAGTTAAAAAAGTAGTTAAGTTAATTAGTTAGTGAAGTTTAGGTAGGATTGGGGATGTAGAATATAGTCATGCAGAATATGTGTTTTATAAGTACTAATAAACAGCCAATATCTTAATATTAGGCATGCTAATAAGCAGCTAGTTAATAGTGAGCATAACTGTACTCTTTAAGCCTGAAAAAAAAAAATGCTAAAAACTTTTCTATGAAATAAACGATAAACCTGGAAAAATGATATCCCACAATAAAAGACAAATACCTTTCTATTAAAACACCAGGTATTACCTTACAAATAAATCTGGTAATACAGTTTTGTTTTTGGATGCTGCATACCATGCCATTACTGTTGTCTTTTTCAAAAGTCTTTTACAAAAACTGACCCAAAACCAAGCCCCAACTAACAAAAAATACTTGAGACCTGGTTTTAGTAAAGATTGCAGCCTATGTAAATATTGCCTGAAATCAAACAAAGTTTTCCCAAAATCCCAAGATAAAGTTTAATAATAATGTGATGAAAATAGCGTTTGCTTGTTCGTAGTTCCATGCTAAACAATGACAAAGACCTGATAATCGCAATACGGGGATACTTTCCACAAAATATAATGACATATCGCGAATCTGGAAAGAGGTGGAGGAGGGGGGGAAAAAAGAAAAGAGGGAGAGCAAAAATACTTTGTCATTAAATAATAAACCCCGAAAAAAGTATGCACCGGAACCACAAAATGGAAAATTATAAATAAAATACCGTTGTGCTGCGGTGAGCGTATACGCATTTGGGGGGTTTTGACGTTGCACTACGTGGATGTGAACCATGCCAATAGTGTGTATTGTTGTGTAGGTTTCCCATGGTAAGCACAGTAATTTATAATTTGAGTTAAGGGAGAGTAGGGAGGCAGCAATAATCAAGCATATAGTAGAATTGGAAGGACCATGTTACTTTTACAGTTGGTAGCTTGGTAATTCACACTATCACTTGACTTGGTTTTAGAGTTGTACAGAATGGCCGGAGCGCTAGAACTGTTTCCTGATTAGAGTAAAGAATCCGCTGGATATTAGTCTATTATGGTTAATACAAGATTTACTTTCGGCGAGTAGCCATTGGAGATAATAGAGAGCTGGTGTCTATCCACAGTGCCCGGCAGAGGACAGGCATGCTACTTTTTTTTTTTTTTGAAATATAGATCTGCAGTAGAGATGGCAGCAAACTAACCACAGATAAATTCCGATCATTTTATCATGACTCGACAGCTTTAATATAACCTGATCCCTAGGTGGAGTTGTGAATCTGGTATTTGGGTCAGCGTTGAACAAAAGATTACCGGCGATAAATAGGACAATCTGAGTGATGGTGTAAAAGAATATCATAACTTCAGCACAGTCTGGTGTGAATATTATTCTCGACCTCCCCTTTAAGACGGCTCAGCCCAAAAGGCTGGATTTCTATGTATAGAAACAGGAAGTCATTTGTTAGTTTGAAGCGGTCATACTGTACTATATACCATTCACCTTAATAAGTGTGAATGAAAACCCATGGAGGCTGAGAACATCTCTCTCGCCCCTTTCAAAATCAAGCAGTGCGTTCAAATTCGAGACTTAACGTGTTCGTCGTCTCTAACAAGGTATTATCTGCCAGGTGATGAACAGAGTCACTTATAGAAAAATCTGGGCTCAAAATAAAGCCTGTGAATCTCAATGGCGGCTCGTTCAAAGCTCTCCACGTTGAGCCGCTGTCACTTTGATTTGGATCAGGCCTCTGAGGCTGTAGACGGCCCACGATATCACATCAGACAGCGCCGTTCATTCATTCGTTTGTCGGTTGTCGTACGAATGCGTTTTGAATTGAGCTTGTAAAAGTCTGATTCATGTGAACAAAGTCTCAGCATGTTGCTGAACGTGTTCTGGAGTGTTTTTGCCTGTGACTTATGAAGTGTGCTTGCAATACTAGGTGTGTGTGATTACTGAGTGTGTTCAGGTGTGCGAAAGCCTTTCAGCAGGTCATTCATATTCATTAAAGCTTTGTGAACTGAAGAGCTGTTCACCTGTCTGATTACAGCTCGGGGAGAATAAAAGAGGAGGGGGATCAGGGGTTCTGGATCAAGGCGGTAATTAGAGCTGCGAGATTTGACCAGATAAGCACTATCGCTCGAGCTGATAGCCTATCGGAAAGCACATCAGTGTGCAAATGAGACGGGGCCGTTCTGTCCAAGGAGGCAAGGGAGAAAATTCAATCAAAAACACAATTAGAAGAAAATGTTCAGTATGATAACACAGTAAAACAATAGAAGAGCAAATATGAGATCAAACAGTGAAATCAAATTGATAATTTAAGTAATGCTGTCCAACACGGACTATAAAATGTCACATGACAGCAGGTAAGTCTCCACATTGTTGTGGTGGCCAAAATAGGCAATTATTAATAGCAAATCAACCATTAATAGTAACATATTAAATATATCACATAAAACATTATAATGTAATGTTTTTACTATATTACCATAGTTATTGTTTAAAAGTTAAAAATGCTTAAAACACAATCTTGAGACTTGGGTGTGCCTATTTCAATAAAAAGTGTGGTAAAATAAATTATAAAAATTAAGGAAATAAATGTAAGTAAGATCTATAAACAAACACACACACACACACTGGTGTGAAAAAGTGTTGGCCCCCTTCCTGATTTCTTATTTTTTTGCATGTTTGTCACCCTTTAATGTTTTCATCAATCATCATACCCATTTAAAGATTAAGTCAAGATAACCAACTTGCAGTTTTTTAAATGAAGTGTTTTTTTATTATTAAATAGGGACAACAAATCCAAAACTACATTGGCCCTGTGGTGAGAATTGTTTTGCCCGGGCCCTAAACCTAATAACTAAGGTTTTGGGGGCCCACCCTTTGCAGCAACAACCGCAATCAAGCGTTTGCGATAACTTGCATTGAGTCTGTTACAGCGCTGTGGAGGAAATTTTGGTCCACTCATCTATGCCGAATTGTTGTAAATCAGCCACATTGGAGGGTTTCCGAGCATGAACCGCCTTTTCAAGGTCATACCACAGCATCTCAATAGGATTCAGGTAAGGACTTTGACTAGGCCACTCCAAAGACTTCATTTTGTTTTTCTTCAGCCATTAAGAGGTGGACTTGCTGGTGTGTTTTGGGATCATTTGTTCCTCTGCAGAACCACAGTTTTGCCTTCAGCTTAGAGGTCCACACAGATGCGGGAGCATTCTCCTCTTTTCAGATTTTTTTGGTACACAGCAGATTCATGGTTCCATTTAATCCACAGCCATCTTCCAGGTCCTGAAGAACAAAAACAGCCCCCAGACCATCACACTACCACCACCCCTATTTTTTACTGTTGGTATGATGTTCTTTTGCTGAAATGCAGTGTTACTTTTACGCCAAACGTAATGGGACACACACCTTCCAAAAAGTTAAATTTTTGTCTCGTCAGTCCACAGAGTATTTTCCCAAAAGTCTTGGGGATCTTCAAGATGTTTTCTGGCAAAACTGAGATGAGCCTTTATGTTCTTTTTGCTCAGCAGCGTCTTGTTTTCGTCTTGGAACTCTGCCATGCAAACAATTTTTGCCCAGTCTCTTTCTTATGGAGTAGTCATGAATACTGACCTTAACTGAGGCAAGTGAGGACTGCAGTTCTTGGAGTTGTTGTGGGGTCTTTTTGGGTGACCTCTTGGATAGTCGTCCTGCTGTGCTCGTGGGGAATTTGGTCGGAAGAGCCGGCGGCCAACTCCTGGTAAGTTGTCCACTGTTCCATGTTTTTTTTTTTTGCATTTGGTGGAATATGGTCACCGCATATCAATCAGATAGGGAAAGGCCCCTCACTGTTTGTTTGGCGTGGAGTCCCCAAGCTTTAGAAATGGCTTTATAACCTTTTCCAGACTGATAAATCTCAATTACTTTTTTTTTCATTTGTTTCTGAATTTCTTTGGATATCGGCATGATGTCTAGCTTTTGAGTATCTTTTGGTCTACTTCACTTTGTCATGCAGGTCCTATTTAAGAGATTTCTTGTTTGCGAACAGGTGTGGCAGTAATCAGGGCTGGGTGTGGCTAGAGAAATTGAAGTCAGTTGTGATAAACCACAGTTTTAACAGGGAGGCAAACGCTTCTTCACACAGGGACATGTAGTTTTGGATTTTGTTTTCTCTTAATAATAAAAAAACCTTCATTTAAAAACTGCATGTTTTGTTCACTTGTGTTTTCTTTTACTAATATTTAAATTTGTTTGATGTTCTGAAACATTAGTGTGACAAACATGCAAAAAATAAGAAATCAGGAAGGGGCCAACACTTTTTCACACCACTGTATATATAATATATATGATGTATAAATTATATATATATATATAATATATAAATAAATAGTAATACAACATACAACATACATACATATATACATTGGGTACTGAAAGTATTCAGACCCCTTAATGTTTCCTCAACCTCTTTGTTATATTGCAGCCATTTGCTGAAATCATTTAAGTTATTTTTTTTTTCTCATTTATTTACACACAGCACCCCATATTGACTGAGAAACACAGAATTGTTGACATTTTTGCAGATTTTATTAAAAAAGAAAAACTGAAATATCACATGGTCCTAAGTATGCAGACCTTTTGCTCAGTATTTAGTAGAAGCACCAACTTTGATCTAATACAGCCATGAGTCTTTTGGGAAAGATGCAACAAATTTTTCACACCTGGATTTGGGGATCCACTGCCATTCCTCCTTGCAGATCCTCTCCAGTCCTGTCCGGTTGGGGTTATTGTAGATGTTGGTGGACAGCCATTTTTAGGTTTCTTTAGAGATGCTCAATTGGGTTTAAGTCATGGCTCTGGCTGGGCCATTCAAGAACATTCACAGAGTTGTTGTGAAGCCACTCTTTTGTTATTTTAGCTGTGTGCTTAGGGTATTTGTCTTGTTGGAAGGTAAACCTTCGCCCAGTCTGAGGTCCTGAGCACTCTGGAGAAGGTTTTTCGTCCAGGATATCCCTGTACTTTGCCGCATGCATCTTTCCCTCGATTGCAACCAGTCCTCCTGTCCCTGCAGCTGAAAAAACCCCCACAGCATGATGCTGCCACCCACCATGCTTCACTGTTGGGACTGCATTAGACAGGTGATGAGCAGTGCCTGGTTTTCCCATCTCCCTCCCACACATACCGATTAGAATTAAGGCCAAAAAGTTCTATCTTGGTTTCATCAGACCAGAGAATCTTATTTCTAATCCTAACCCTAACCCATCTTGGAGTCCTTCAGGTGTTTTTTTAAGCAAACTCCATGCGGGCTTTCATGTGTCTTGCACTGAGGAGTGGCTTCCGTCGGGCCACTCTGCCATATAGCCCTGACTGGTGGAGGGCTGCAGTGTTGGTTGACTTTCTACAACTTTCTCCCCATCTCCCGACTGCATCTCTGGAGCTCAGCCCCAGTGATCTTTGGGTTCTTCTTTGTTCTCTCACACCAAGGCTTCTTCTCTTCTCCCCCATAGCTCAGTTGGGCCGGACGGCCCATCTTCCTCGCAGGGTTCTGGTCCGTCCCAACGCTTCCTCCATTTTAAGGATTGGGAGGCCACGTGGCTCTGTAGGGAACCTTAAGTGCAGCAAATTTTTTGTACCTTGGCCAAATCTGTGCCTTGGCCACAATTCCTGTCCTCTGAGACTTCTTCAGAAGGCGTTGTCTTCCGACCTCAATGTTCTCATTTGCTTCTGACATGCACGTGAGCTGTACGGTCTTAAATATAGAAGTGTGTGGCTTTCCTAATTCAATCCACTCATAATAATCAAACACGCTTGACTCAATGAAGGTGTAGCACCATCTCACGGATGGCTCAGAGAATGAACAGCACCTGCGTTAAATATATGATGTCACAGCAAAGGTCCTTGAATACTTTGGACCATGTGAATCTTTTTCAGTTTTTTTTCTTTTTTTTTAATAAAACTCTGCAAAAATGTCAACATTCCCTGTGTTTTTCTGTCAATATGGGGTTTTGTGTGTACATTAATGAGGAAAAAATTTAACTTAAATGATTTTAGCAAATGGCTGCTAATATAACCAAAGAGTGAAAACTTTAAGGGGTCTGAATACTTTCCGACCCACTGGGATATATATATATAATATATATATTTGATATAATATATATATAATAAATATCAAAAACATATCTATTATATTATACTAGATATAAATTGAGGTTCAATGAACTTAAGAAAAATGATCAATGTACTAAATAACTGTAAATAACTCAAGATCAGATATGAAAATGCACAATATAAATTACATTTAATTACAATTAATATAATAAAACATTATATGACTTTAAAAAGTAAGGAAATAGATTGTAAGATATACATATATACAATGCACATGATTTCAAAACTTTATTATATTATATAAACAATTAATGAACCATAATGTAAATATACATCTAATAACAAAACGCAATTAAATAATATGTATAACTAAATCTGATTACAAATAAATGGATGTATGTTTATATATTAATAAATTAATATTCTATATATATCGATATCTTTATATATTATAAAATATAAATGGAAATAAATGTAAATACATATATGTTAAATGCAAATATCTTACTTTATATACGACATTTATATATTAATATTATATAAATTACATTATATATTTATTTATAAACCACAATGAAAAAAAACAAATACTAATATTTTTTTTAATAATTTTAAGAACACATGTAAGGTATATCCACAAGTAAACAAATTAAAAATATTGCAAATATTTAATATATTATTATACAAAATTAAGGAAATAATGTAAGATATACATATATAAAAATGAACAAAAAAATTAAAAACATTATATTAGCAATCTTTTCTTTTTTTGAAACAATTATTTTCTTTGAAAAGATTAACTCTACTGAGGGGTGAAAAAAAAATTGTAGGTAAGAATGAAGAACAAAAACAACTAAGATACAGACAACTAGACACAAATGAAGCAAAACACAAGGCAATTAGCTGAAATGGGGTAATGGGGATGAGATTTGCTCACTTAATTTAACGGTAATGGAAGGAATGGAGAAATAAAATGTTGCTGTGGCTGATGGAGGAAGAGGTGCTGCGCTGTACCTCAGAGAGAGAGAGTAGTCCAAGCGACTGGTCTCGCTGTTTCGTACCAAATAACTGCACTCCTTACAGAGGGTCAGCAGGGACTCGGCCTCTGAGCGCGAGAGAGCACCGTGATACCATCTGAAAGACAGCATGCACGCAAAGAGGTCAGCAAATCATAACAAGTCATTAACATATAGAGGTCTTAAAGGTACAGTAACAAAAACAGCCTCTTTAATCTAAAGGTCCAAAAAAAGATAGAAAATATTCCTGTAGAAAACAAATCAACTGTGTAAATCATACTTCAAATGTGTTGAATATGAACACCTTAAAAGGAAGCTATGTGTGTTCGTGGCATGTTTTCCTGTGAGACCCCAGCTGCCGTCTCATATGTCTGGGGAATTCTGTACAGCTGACTAATTTGCAGCAATATTTTGGATGCACTTGACTGCACTTTCTAATGGCCCAAGCCTGCACACCGCCCACATTAATCATATTCTCATAGCCATAAAACAATAACACACTAGGTTGATGTTCCCCACAGGAGGCGCGAGACCGCACAAACTGGATACCATCAGTGCCTTGAAAAATGTCAAAAATCTAACTTCGTGGTCCACCAGTTACTCCACCCTCTGTCGTTCCCAAACCTGTATGACTTTTATGTTTCCCTCTGTGGACCAAAAAAGAAAAAAAATGTCCTTTGGATGTTTTGGACCCCATTAACTTTCATTGTACCATTGCGGCATTCTTTGAAATATCTTCCACAGAGGAAAGTACATACATTCAGGTTTGGAACGACATGAGGGTGAGTAACTGATGACAGGATTTCAATGTAGTGGCCACAAGATGTCTTAATGGGATTAGCTTCTAATTCGTAATATTTTATCTTAGCTGTCTCCTGTTTCCTCTCTTAATTCTTTCTTCAAACCTCTTGGTTTGTGGTGAGTGCTGGACGACCTTTTACCCTCCAGGGCAGGGGTGTGGAGTCGCACATACTCAGACGATCGATCTCGCCGCCGATCAAAAATTTTGAATGAGGTTCGCTGGGCTTGCGTAGCTTCATGCTGCCTGTGGTTGGCAGAGGCCTGGGACACCTCAGGCGCTCTGTAGGAGAACAGGAACGGTCCCACTCAGCACCCTCAAACTGCACTGCATGGGCACAGTGAGAGAAAATGACTTAATTCAATGTCAAAGAGCAGTAGAAAAGTGATTGAAAAAGTTTGTCAGTTTTATAACATTGCATAGTAACCAGGAATGACATGACAAAACAATAAAACTCGTTCATGATAATCACAGATTTAGGGTTCCCATGATGAATGGTTATGTGGCATAATGTGAATGCAGTTGACAAATTGGTTTCTGTCTTGTTGCACCGAGTTGAACCACCTATCGTGAAATGTCACTGGGGGTTGAAAAGCCTGTTTCATACATCCGATATTAAACATCACATACAGTGCATTCAGGAAGTATTCAGACCACCTTCACTTTGATCAATTTTGTTACGTTTTTCTCATTAAGCTACACTCCGTACCTCATAATTACAAAGTGAAAACAGAATTTTATAAATGTCTGTAAATTTATTAAAAAGAAAAAACTGAAATAGCACATATACATAAGTATTCACAGCCTTATCAGATTAACATAGCTCCGCTACAACGCATACTTACCATGCGCTACGGATGTTAAAGCACCTTATTTTTTTGAAGCTGACAAGGAATCTTTTTGGGTATGACGCAACAAGCTTTGCACACCTGAATTGGGGGGATTTTCTGCCATTCTTCTTTGCAAATCCTCTCGAGCTCGGTCAGGTTGGATGGGAACCGTCGATGGACAGCCATTTTCAGGTCTCTCCAGAGATGTTCGGTAGGGCTAAAGCCAGGGCTCTGGCTGGGCCACTCTAGAACATTCACAGAGTTGTCCCTAAGCCACTCCTGTGTTGCCTTGGCTGTGTGCTAAGGGTCATTGTCCTGTTGGAAGGTGAACCTTCTACCCAGTCTGAGGTTTTGAAGGGATAGTTCACCCAAAATGGAAAATTTGATGTTTATTAATAACACAACACACTGCTTACCCACCACACATCACAAATTCATGCGCGGGGACTCTAATTGGGGGGGGTGTTACTTTGAGTTTCTTCAAAACAGTACCACAGAGCAATTGATTTATTATTTAAGTCCAAACACCGTTTGGAGTCTATCAGTCTTATATGCATAGGCACAAATAGTTAGGTGGGGGGGCAAATCATGAAGTGTAAAAAAAAAAACAACACAACAAATCCAAATTAAACCCTGCGGCTCGTGACGACACAGTGATGTCCTAACACATTTTTTATCTCTAATACACCACTTTGTCCAACTGCTTTGAGCACGCCACGCGCTCTGGCGTAGTTTACAGAAGCGCCGGAATTGATCTCTCGCGCGTATACGTCACTCTTTGTTTACACAGTGCACAGTCATTGTTGGTACAACGGCTAATCAAAATGGTACTTACTTGCTCTTATCCGGATTGTTCAAACCGACTTCTGAGCCTGCTCGCCTGAAGTTATGGTTGATTGCTCTTCGGCTGGATATCAACACACTGTGACGAGTCGGCTGCCTCCCCCTAATTATAGCATCACCCCCCGTCCCCTTAAACTTTAATCGCCGCCCTTCCCAGCTCCCCCATGAGTGGTGTGCGTTAGAATTAGGGGCGGCTGAAATAGCCCCCAAGGGGTGCCCCCCCCCCCCTGGTGGCGTGTGATGGGGCACACCTGAACCGAATGGAGTCTCATCACCGCCGCTGTTTAAATGCCAGGCGCGCATCTCCTCGGGAGACCGGTCTCTTCCCGTGCATGCACGCTGGTGTCCTCGTGGGTCCAGGAGGGGTGCGTAGAGGGACTCTGTGCCGCCAGAGTCGTGAGCTGCCAGACCCGCAGTCTGGATGAGAACCGCACCCGTTACACGGCCGTCGGGCAAGGATGCTGGGCCGTCTAGTCCCTTCAAGTGCCGTGGGCAGAGAGAAGGACGAAGCCGCTGATAGAAGCCGCCGCCCCTCGCGCCCCAGACCGGAGAGGGGAGCGCGTGCGGCCGCCAGACTCCGTGACACGACCTCGTGAGGCCCATATACCCCACAACTTCCAAGTCCCCTAAATCCATTCCACATGCCCCTCTCAATGCCCGGGCACGAACCCCCCAAAGCCACCACGAAAAGGCGGAGATAGACCGGACACTGAACAAACAAACACACAACTGCAAGCCAATGTAGTCTATTTTTAGGTACGGTGCACGCGGGTGGCAGCGCTGTAACTCGAGAGCGCGCATGATAACGACCACCCGTGTTTTGCGGTCTGTGACGCGCGGGGTGCAGCGGGGGGGGGTAGGGGAAGGGGTATGTTTCTGTTTAATAAACGAATAGGGAAAACAACTAAAAACCGATAATTGCGGCCTCCTGCGACAACATACCCATTAAAGTAAACTACGCCAGAGCACGTACACAACTCACGCATCGGATGCCGTGCGCGCTCAAAGACAGCTGGACATAGTACTGTATTAGAGGTAAAAAATTATATAAAAACTGTTCAGTTTCTGGCACCACACACCCAGAGGGGGTCGGGGTGCGGGGCGGGAGGACACAAGTTCGTCACGAGCCGCAGGGTTAATGTTAGACTGTGTCTGGGTGGCAATGTTTTTTTTTTACTCTCGTAGATTTTGTTACCATTGCCGTGCATTATATGACTGATAGACTGCAATGGCTGGAGTTAAAAATCATCAAATGTTTTTCTACTGAAGAAACAAAGTCACCTACCTCTTGGATGCCCTGTGGTAAGCAGATAAACATTAAATTTTTATTTTTGGGTGAACTATCCTTTAAGGGCTTTCTCCATATTTTGGTGATCTGAGCTTTTCTTCTACAGCTGACGATCCCTCAGTCCCTGCGCTGAAGAAACACCCCACAGCATGAGGCTCTACAGCACACTTTACTTTTGGATGGTACTATACTGCGTGATGAGCAGCTAGCCTTGGTTTCCTCCTTCAAACATAGCTTTGAAAATGAGGGGTTACAGCAAACCAGAAATCTTGTTTCTTTTCGTCAAAGTCCCACCAGAAGGTCCTCACTTAGTGCAACAAAACGTTTTTGCACAATTCCAAAACCCAGTGTGCACGATAAATTTTCATGTTCTACCACACATAAGCGCGCGAGGATGGCTTTTCGGGCCACACACACACCCGCCATAAAAACCCTGGACCTGATTTGAGTGTTGGCCAAGCAAGCTTTCTCTATGCTTTGTCCCTTCTGATAATGTTTCTCCCATTCCCTGCATTTATATCATCACAGGAAGGCTTCAACCCAGACGTGACATCAACTCTGGCATACCATTCTAAACCTGACAGCGCGAAAGCGCTTCTTAACTAGTGTACATCCGTCTCCATATGCAAACCCTATAAAGCATCAAATGGGTGTACAACAGACTCTATCACAACCGATGATACTCAGAGGTCTGATGATGCCAAGCGCACCCAACCTGAAGAGTTCCTGTTTATGTTCCACACTTCTTCCATTTTGAGAATAACGGAGGCCCGTACTCTTTGGACCTTCAGTGCGCAGGAAAGTTTTTTGTAGCCTTCTCCAGTTCTGTGCCTCGACACAATCCTGTCTCTGAGCTCTGCAGGCAGTTCCTTTTGACCTCATGGCTTGGTTTTTGCTCTGATATGCATTGTCAGCTGTGAGGCCTTTTATAGAGAGGCGTGTGCCTTTCCAAAGCTCTTGCATGTCCAATCAATTTATATTTACCACAGGTAGACTCCATCGGAAGGTGGTAAAACACTCTCAGCAGCATCACACTAGGCAAATGGGATGACCACCCTGGAGCCAAAATTTTCAAGTTTTTGTTTGCAAGAGGGTCCCCTCTATGAATACGTTGTGTAAATGTGATATTTTCAGTTTTTTTCGTTTTAATATACACTTAACAGGACATTTCCCTAAAAATTTTCAGTTTTTCACTTTGTCAATATGAGGGACAGAGTGTGTTATAAGAAAAATTTAATTAAACAATTGGTCATATCGGACTCAGCAACAACTAACAAACCTGACAAACTTGTGTATATGAATCACATCATGCCTTGGTTAGGAGACCCAGATTTATAACAATACTCTGTATATGCATAACAGTCAGGGAGTCCCAACCCAAAACAACAGGATAACCATAGAGTGTTGTAGTACGTCAAGGTGGCCACTTTATAACGCAAACAGCCGGTTTCATACGTCCAACATCAAATCCTCACTGCTGAAAGAGAACCGTGTGATACCGAGATGAGGCCCGATGAGTGGTCGTATAACAACACATCAAGCGTGACATACACACACACACAAAGCCAGCCGCTACATGCAACATATTAAACGTTTGGCACCTTATCAGTTTTCTTGAACCAATTTTTAACATTTTGGCACCTTTAATTCTACATGCTTCTGTTGCTCTCACATTTCTGTAAACATTTTAGATTTCATTGCCACGCCCAATTCAACTGCCATTTAAATCTGCCAATATTCAGTCTTGAAGTTTAAATCTGGCGCAGATTTTTTAATTCTTTCAGTAAATTTATCATTAGGATTGATAATTTAATTTTGCCTGCGTCACTGTTGTTTTTACAGCATTTAGAAGGGAGCACGATTATTACACGCATTAGATCACACAGCAGTGTGTTCCTCTCTTGAAGAAAACTTTTGCCGAAACGGTGATTAGATATTCTCTGTGTTTTGGATCGTTGAATTCCAGTACAAAATAATGTGGCCCGTTGTATGATTGTGTCACAACAGTACATCAGCAGAACAGCCTGTTCCCCTCTGGGTCCTATTTCGCCAAATTAAATAAAGGACCCTTTTAGTTTCTTATTATATAAATTATCTCCGATAATTTTAGTTTTTTAGAGGAGTCTTTTAGAATGACAACAATCAAATCCCCATTTCTTGAATGATCACGAAATAGAAAAATGGAATGGACACAAAATTGGAAAGAATATATCACCGATAAGGCACCCAATACTCTACGTCTGGCCCTCATTTATTCTGGAATTAGCTTTTTATTTTTTATAGTTTTCATTTTTTATTTTCACATTATTCTAAAGGTACATATATGTGTGTAAGGTAAGTATTTAATTGGCCTATTTGGGTCCTTATTTAGTAGACTTTGTCTTTGTAATTTAAATATTTCAATTTTTGCCTATTTTAGTTAATTAATGAGTTTACAACTTTAAAATCAACTTGTTCCATTTGTTTAAGTTTTAAAATTGGCAGCTGCAGCAATACCGGGTAGAGAGTGCTACGCATCAAGCGTTAACTGGTCAAGGAACAGAAAAGGATTTTGAAGTAGGGTGGTAGCTAAGATAACAACACTGAATAGTGGCTAGAATTGTAATATGGTGACCATTCCCCAAGTGACAACATCCAACTGGAAACAATAACCCTGACCCCCTCAGATCTCCCTTGCCTACTTGTGAATTGAAGCATCTGAGTTCGGAAGCGATTTAAATCAAAGGGGAAAGCAACGGTGAGGTTCTCCAGCAAAAAACTCAGTGACTCAGCACGCTCTACAGACTAGGACACTGAGTGGCAGTCAGTGGGAGGAGGGTTCAAAGTTCACCTTGCCTCGCCAAAGATGGGACTCCTCGCCAGCTTGTCCCCTCTACCACCGTAAGGATGCCACGGCTCTCGTTCACAGATCTTTTCACATCATGTCGGCGAAGACCGCGTGTCGATTCCAGACTAGTAAAGACAGAGAGAGAAATGGGAGAAACAGATAACTGACCGAAACAGAGGACCACTCCAAACCGAGTCAGTCTTCACGCATTGCTATCCAGGCCACGGAAATGCAATTGTTGGAAGAGCTGACTCAGACATCTAATGTACATCTCCAATCCCATAACTCCATTACCAACACCTATATACACCCTCAAAACACAGAGAAGCCAACTGCTGATGTATTCAAGCCTAAGAGAATGCCACAGTATGTCCCTTTCTGCTTTTGAATTCCAATAACCTTTATTTCCAGAATATTAACGAATTCCCTGAAGAAACTATGATGTATTTCCACAACTAAACAACAAAAAGTGCACACTTATCTTATTCCCCTTCAGTAATTTTAGGATCGTTTTTAATTTAACTACCTATTCGCTGAGTTAAATGGGTAAACTTGTAAAAGGAAAATTATCGCCCAAAAATTCCCACATTTGTGCACCCAATCAAGGCATGCTCAGCGTGTCACAACCCGGCACACACTTAACTGGGGCACCTTGTAAACGCATAACAAAGGCCGCATACAACACACTCGTCAAACATGAGTACAGAAGAATGCGCTATAGGCCATAGTGACTTGTGGTTGACCTCTTTATAAACAACCACACCCAGTTGCCTAACGCCTTCTAACCCCCTCCTTCATCGCGCCCAGTCCTGCCTGAGAAACCTTGCTTCCCGAAAGAAGACGACGGTCGTATCTTTTGGAAAAAGAACCAAGTGCTGCGGCCCATGTAAACTCATACTCCACCCCACATGACTGTGAAAACTTATTCTGTTCGAGCAGCAACTGTCACAGGACTCCTTTCGCCGCACCCACCGCTTACCCTGTTGCATTATAATGGGATGCCTGTCGCGGTACAACAATGGTCACCAGTCCAGCCTCGAAGAACTAGAACTCAGAAGTTTTTGACCCGACTGTACTCCCTCCTTCAAAACCACCCCCGGGACTTAACCCTAATAAATAATCTGGTGGGCCTAATATCCACCCCACTAATTGCAGATAGTTTCCACACATATCCCAGACTGTAATCCTTCTGTAATGAACCAACTCGAATTGACCAACCATTTTGGGGCAGACGATAGATCCTATACCCTCCCTACTATTCTAACACTACTACCCCTACCTCTGGACTCTCATCTCTCTATATATAAAGCTTTACAAGTTTTTGGGAAAGTCAATACCCCTGACACTTTTAAAGTTCAATACACAGCAATACAATATTAGCTATTCACCTGCGAGATTCCATCAAGAACAAGTAACAGATTACGAATTACGTCAGTCTGAGGATTAAGCTGAGCCTTTTTTTATGGAAAGTAAATGCGTTACGTTATCTGTGCAATTACTTTTTAAATCTGGACAGGGCTTGCTTGTTTGTTTTTAAAATAAAAAAGTTATATTTTTGGCAAATATAAAAGCCTTTTCACACCAAAAGTGAAGTGAATAAGCCTCAGGCTGAAGGGAAAGTAAATTCACGTCCGTACAGTCGAATGCAGAAGAAGAAATTTCAACACAATTCAGCAATAAAAAAAGATTTTTGATGTAACAAATGTTTGTCTAGAGTAATTTTTGCTTATTAGTGTGGTTGAATTGTATCATCGAAGGTCAGCAGCAAAGACATTATTTAATAAAATGGGATTAAATACACAAATGATGTTTGTCTTATTTAACATTTAATTATTTTTGCATTATTTTTATTATATTTCATTTTGAGGAATACTGAATCTGTGTTTTTTTTTTTTTGTGAGTGAGATGAATTAATGCATATTCATATTTATTTTAGAACTACAGTAACATCTGATTTCTCTCAACATGGCAACAGCAGAGCTGTCAATCAATTTGAAAAAGTAACTCAGATATTCTCTTGTAAATTTAAAAGTAATGTGTTACTTTAGTTACTTTAAAAAAGTAATCTGATTACGTAACTCGCGGAACTTGTAATGATTGTGTGCTGCCCCCAACACTGTATATACAAGTAATATATACATCTTCCAACATAGTGCCGTGCGTTGTTCAAAATATCGGATACTACAAATTCGTCTTCACAGAATTTTACGATACGCAGTATCGACTACAGCTAGGCCCCTTGTATCGGAAACTGATGCGAGTCGCTGGCTCACGTTGCAGCATGGTACCATCTCTTTAATTTTTACACAACTTTTAAAATTTGAGGTAGAAAAGTGCAAGGTCTCTAACAAAAGAATGAAGCTATCGTAAACAAGACCAACAGCGCGATCCGATGTTAGCAAGCACGCACCTACCCACGCGCGCATCTACTGCTCTGGGGCTCTCGCGACCAGACAAGTGACATTCAAACGAAACACAACCTGGGTCATTGTCCCTGAGGGGAAAAAAAATACAAAACAAAAAATAAAGATATATCGCAAGCTCCCCCAAAACAGAGCACCAATTTACATGCGAATTAAATCAAAACGTCGATTCGCGCAACAAGACAATAAGAACGGAATCATACATGCTCTCTCTCGGCTCCCTAACCGTGGCAGTCACTAATACCGCGTCAACGAAACTACAAGTGCATTATCGAATAAGACCGTTGCACAAATCCACTCGAAACAAACAGATGGTGGCACAAACGCTAGCAAAAAACAGCCTGAAGCTCAACACGAACTCATGATAACAACATCATATGTGTTCAATATACCCAAGCGACCCACTCGAATTCACTAAATAAAGTGCAAATCTAGATTCTTTTCTGCGCAACGAAAACTGTAATGCGCGGAGTTTCACAGTAGCGACACACAACACCTGTCTTATGCTGAGGATACACATCACCAAGTATGCCTCGACACCAGTCGTCTAGGCTAGAATCCAGGCGAACACACTTCCCACAGGGGCTAACGTTACTATAGGCGACTCCGCGACACAACGTACGTTAAATAAGATACAGTTACCAACCCTCGCGTGACGGTAGCCAAACATATTATCCTTACTAGGACAAAACCACTCATCTTACGACCCCGCCCTTAGGACATGTGCCTGAAAAGCGTCCAGAATCGACAAAGTAAATGCCCTAGAGTAGTAAACTTATGAACGTGTACCACCCGTTTGCACGCGTTTCTACATAAGGTACCAATAACTTAACTGAAAAAACAAGCTACATGACCGACTACAAAAACTGCATCTTAATCATCTCCATCTTTCAATGTCAAACACAAGGACGACAACCAATTACTTCTACACGCCCAGTAGCAATCAGCCCTTGTGGTAGTGAAGAAAGGATATTGTATGCGTGAGCGATTGCACGCCTCAATTTTAGAGTGAGGGGGGCGGCATTGCGATAAATGCTGATTGCGTCAGGCAGGGATAACACATAATCAATAAAGCATCATGCATAGCTGCGGCTCCTTAGGAAAGACTCTGAACAGTTTCGTCCCCCGACATGGCAGGCGTCGACTCGCGCTCAGGTGATCTAGACCTCGTGTAACTGCAACAAAAAAAAAGCCACATCACACTGCCACCACCTGCTTCTGATACTGGTGAGTACCGAGCAACAACTTGCTAGGCAACAAAATAAAGATCATGGAGCACATACAGCGGGGGCGACCGTGCACAACATGACCTGGCCAGAGGGTACAGTTCACCGGTGCAAGTAAGGCGTGATGCGAGCCAATCTAACAGACCGTTAGCGTCGTCGCAGGGAACAGGGGGGGTCCAACATGAAACAAGCAGCGACCAGCGAAGACACAGTGGCGAGTGAAAAACCGCCACACGCTAAAAAAGACCATTTAGGTGTACTATATCTTACTTCATGCGAGGCAACACAACGATTCCCCAGAGAATAGCGCCAGGAACTCCAACAAAGAGGGAAGGAAAAATCACACCCCAACCCGGAGGCGTAGTCTGAACTTGTGCATCTTCGGAAGCAGAGCTGCACGGAAACTTAAAAAAAATTTCGTGCACACCGCCAAGCGAAACGACGTCGGGCGTAATCCTACTCAAACGGGGGGGAGGGCGGAACTATTAATAGCTGGTATACTTCGCGTATACGTGCTGATCATCATGAATGAACATCCTCAGACCAGACTAAAGCGGCCGGTGGAAAAAACCCTGGCTTTACACGGTGAAAGCGTCCGATCAGTACCCAGACTGAACTACAGGGTAATACAAGGCCCAGCGACTGGCACCCTTCAAAGCGTGCGTTGATCCAACCCTTGACGTTCCGCCTGCGTCAGTGCATTTTCATGTCATGACATTACATTGACATAGAAGAGTGTGATGTTTATTGGGGTAGTGCTGCCCGCTCCTCACCTACAGAACTAGTAAATAATCTTTTTTCTACATACATGCACACGTAAATCCGCCGCGGCATCTAAACGGCTACACAACTCACAGACAAACACTATCAAGCTCAGAATGTTCAATGGGTACACACAACAATCACAACAATCATGGCGTAATGCCGAGGGGGTGTGGGGAAAATTTCACACAACCACAATGATAACACAACACTCACATAATATTGTACCTTTGGGCATGACTTGACACCGCAACTCAGTGAAACATGAACAATCAATATGTCGGCACAAATACAGTCTGATAAAAACCAACACATGCCGGACGACACACTACCGCCCCGGTAGCGGAGTGGAGGCCCTTCAGATGCAGAGGTCAGCTGCTGCTATAACAACCTTTGCCACACATAATCTTAGAGAGAGTGGGTGGCGGAGACTACACAAAAAAATGACAGGAGGGCGAGTAGGATCATCGCGGTGTGGTGACATAAACAGAATAATGAACCAACCAGCTGTTTTTTCTCTAAATCTAGTACTCGCGGAGGCACACACATCCAGATGCAACAGCCATACACCTGCACGGTCTGGGGGTGGGGCGGGGTCGTGTACTCATGTCTACGTGTTTATCAGGCCGCTGGCCTCTGCATCCTCGACCGCTGATACGTATCGTTGACACCTACAAACACCTTGCGACACATCGCAGTCCCCTAACCACACGCGCGCGTGTCCTGGAAACAGTGTTAGAAAAAAAAAAAAAAAAACCATGACCCACATCATATACATATATACAATCATCTCTATACGATACATAGTCATTTAATATATACATAGTAGGGGGTGCCGGACTGCTGGTAAAATACGATACTGCTGTGGGTGGATAACACACATATCATATATAAAACCAATAACAAAGGTAGAATGCCAAGTGTCACTATATCCGGGCGGGGCGCACATCCATTATTGAGTTACTCCTATGAAGCGTGGACACACATACAACACACAGAAAATCCAGCTAGGTGGGGGTCTATGCATTCATTTAGCTACTACGAAAAAAAGTGGTCGGGTCAAAGGCAGCTGGTGGGCTAAGCTACAAAACCATTTTTGTCCTTGGAGTGTAAGCAAACCTGCATGACTAATTAACATAGGACGCAATGTACTACCTTTGGTGACGAGGTAAATTTAGCGAACTTTGAATGCAGTGGCTTTGGGGGGGAATCACTCAGTTTAAAAACCGTCCAAGAGCTAGCCACTCAGAAGTGTACACAGCATGTACCAATACAACCAAAAGGTGAATTTTAAGTATTTGCACGAGAAGAGATTGCAACCACACAAAGCAGGCAAACAAGGTTGGGGGGGGCGGACCACATACACATGAACAGTGACACCCAGGCCCACAATAAAGAATGTAATTGGTGTGACGCAATAGCACCAACATGGCGCTATTCGTCTCAGTCGTTTGTTTGGGTCTTCTGCTGGCAAGTGAACAAACTCAAACTCAAGCGGAGACATTCAGAAGTGCGGGGGCGGGTGTGTTGACTCCCGCAAGCCAATCGGCCACAACGAGCTTATTGACACACTTCCAAAGCAGTTTCCGAAATGGAGAAAGGCATGCACAATGTTTTATTCATGTAAGTGAACGCGAAAAACATGTCGCTGCTTCCGAGACCTGCTGTGGGCAGACAGTGACCAGGGGGTAGACTCCAAACGATTGACGCATTTCACATGCAAACGGGAAAGCGCAGCAGTGCCTCCCACTAAGAGAGAAAGGAGAGGGGGTGGCGAACCGTGATGCGGTAAGAGCAGATGGTCTCACAAGATACAGGAAGAAAAAAACCCAAACTGTCAACCACACGTACCGACACCGGGCGAGCCCTGACCGGGGGATAGCGAGCGGGGTCGCGGACACTCGGGGCCAAGGAGGCTGGGACACAACAACAGTTTCCCAGCGTTTGCGCTAGTTTTTGGCATGATCCTCATGTAACTTCGTATAAAAAAGCAGTCCCAATGTCCCAAAACTCCTTTGCTGTGTTTGACAAGTTCTGACAACAGATACGTTTGTTTCGTGATGGTGGTGCTGTTCGCAGTTCACAAGAATTTAACCATTCAGAATAGTAGTTATTAGCATATAGCCTTAAAGGTATAGTAGCGAAATGTATTAACGTCAATGTCCCTGAGGGGAAAAATAAGATTTTCATTAGTTTTTTTCGTAATGGCAGCACTGTTACTTATTTTACATTCAAAGAGGTAAGCCAATCATTATAGTGGGTCATTACCATATAGTCTTAAATAGGGATGCATGATATTGGATTGTGTGTGGGGCTACCGTGAGAGAGCCCTGTGAAGAAAAAAAGGCTGGTGGGTTAAGCAGTAACAAGACAACATCATATGGCTTTTGGGCGGATCGAACTACAAACACGAAATGCTTATAAGAACGCGCGTGATATCTAAATTAGGTGCTAATAAGTAAGTACTATACTGTTACATATAAGTAATAAAAAAAAACAAAAGGGGGGTGGGGTAATTCAGTGGGGGTGTAAACAAAAAAAAAGGCCAAATCTGATATATAATGTGGATCTACACGGGGAAGGTAAACAATACATCAAAGTACTCACTGTACATATAGCCGGGCCAGACAAACAACAAAAACACGCAAAAACCGTGAAGCGTGCCAAAATGGCAGACACACCAAGACCTCTTGATTGTTGCAGAGATAGACACATACTAAAGCACGATCGTAACGGGCTGTGGAGCTGAGCACAAGGTATGAGCCCGCGGACGCTGGGAGTGACTCGTTTTGGTTGCCAGGGAGAAGAAGAAGGGTGGGGACCATGGCAGGCCTCGGTTCAAAGCAATAACTGCCATTGGTGTTAAATAAATCAAGATTTAACATTATGCCAAACTGGTCTAAAGCCAACAAAGACACAAGGTTCGCAACCACAACTCCCCTGTGCACCCATCATCCGATAGCTTGGCCGTGTAAGTCCCACTACACATTTGTTAAATATATAACATAACACACAAAAATAACTCAAACAAATCGCGAGTATATTGACAAAAAAAATACAATGCGACAAGGGGGCGGCTATATAAAAAAAACTACCATACGTCTGTTATACATGTGATTTTTTGTGTTTTTACACGCGAGCGTTGGGTCATATCGCGTCTGCCTTACACAATCCAAGCGTGCATTATGATGTGTAATAAAAAAAGTGCGACACAAGCAGATGTCCGATGGGAAAAGAACATATGGACAGGACACAGAGTAACATCGAAAAATACATTAACAGTGGTATTTTTGCTGTGGCATGTGTATAAGTTTAGACACAAATAATGTCTGCCCATGCACAAGCCCTAACGCTAGATACAAACGCCTTTACTAAAATGTGTGTGCTAGGTAAGGACCCAACGGAAACAAGTGCTGCAGCAAAAATAAAAAAGAAGCAGAATGGGCTGCCACTGGCTGAACACAACCCAAAAAGTGCTACATACGTTAGCAAAACTGGATCATACACCGACGCTCATTCTGGTACGTGCTTTCTTCGTTGAAATGCAAAAAAAAAAAGGGGGGGGCGATGCACAAACATTTCTGCTAATCACCCAGGGATCATGGCTGGGCGGGTACAGTAATATGCCCCAGATCCGTGGATCCTAATCACTCGTGCGATGCACCGACACACAGCGTGCTTGTGTGAAACTAACAAGGTTAAGTATTCTGTTGGCTGCAGTCTGGGAGCCACACACCGGCTGCTGTGAACAACACATCGAGACATGTGGATCAATGGATGCATGCATACGCTACAGACGGTTGGCCCACACGTTAGGGTCCGACAATGGCGTGGGCGTGGCAATCATACTATAAACCAGGGCAGCGTACATCGGTCACGGTCGTAGTACCGGCCAGGTCCGAAAGCGCGTGTGCGGAAAGGGATCATCTATTCGCCCGCACCGGGTCGGAAGTCCAACACCGCCGAGCGGCGGTCGAGTAGGCTAATCTTAAAGGTATAGTAACACATACTAATACTAATGTGTCCCTCAGGTATAAAATAAAGTTTTCACAGCTGTTTGCAATGCTTTTTAGCACAATCTTTCAGTGTTATGTCGTATAAAACATATCCCAGACTCCTTTGCTTATACGCTGACATGCCTTCACAACAGATGGTTTGGTTTTATTTGCATTTCAGCTCCATTTTCCATCTCGGTTCGGTTGTTAAAAGTGTGACTATGACGGTAAAATTTTGGCCCCAGTCCAGTGAGCCTTAATTAGGCCATTGCAAAGCTGTCACTATCCACTCAATTACCACAATCACTTAAGCCACACGGCTGCCCGGCACGTCCCTCAAGCCTCTCTGCACTCATTACCATGCTAATCAACCGCAGAGATGCATTCAGCAACACGCCACAGACTGTAGATCATCGAGTCACACCGGTAGAGGATGTGAACGGTGGTATAGCTGTCCGTCATTTTGTCCATCAATACTTGTATGTGTTCTTGACTTGGTTTTGGGGTTTAAAGGAGTCACAGAATAAAGGATTGTGCAAAGTGGAAAAATAATAGACGTATTTTCGAATGTGTCCCCTTTAAAACTTCTTACACACTTTTCTTGGAAGGCTTCGGCCCAAACCGAAGTGCCATTGGATCAATTGTGTGGAGGATTTGGTTTGGCTGCAAGGGCTGCTGAGGGAACATGGTTGGTGTGAGTGAAATAGAGAGAGAAAGTGGTGGCTCGCATGTCCCGGGTCTGTCAAGCGGCTGTAAGCAAGCCCGGGGGAAGCGAGAATGGCTCCTATATCAATTTATTTCCCTCTCTTTCTCTCTTTGTGACAGTAATGAAAAGGCATGTCCTGGTAATTCGCTCTCGCGCAAATACACTGAGGCAGGAGAGAGAGGGATACATGCGGGGGGGATGGAAGAGGGAATATCATCTCACTTAGGAGGAAAAATGAAAGAGAGAGAGAGGAAAGAGGGCGGTAAGTGGTTTACAGAAGATAAAAAGCTCAGACAGTGGAGCATAAAAGGATGAATGTAATGAAAGGGGAGAAATGGGATTTTCTTAGTACTGTTTTCCGGTAATTACAAGAACAATAAGTGAGGTAAATAGCACATTAACTTTATTTGTCATTGTGACCATTAATACGGTCTCTGTGCGGTAAATATAAATAGATTTTTCCCAGTTTTCTCAAATTTTACTTGATTTAGGTGATGTACAAAATATTTGCTATTCACAATGACTTGGTGACGAGGTAAAATTAATCAATGCTATAAATGCTGTGATTGTTTATATGCTATATAAAGTATTAAAATGTAATATATATAATATGTATATGTGTGTGGCTGTGAAAAAAGTAATTATTGTGCAGGTAAATATGAATAAATATGTATATAATTACAGAAAATAAAATAGAAATTACAGAAATTTGATAGAAATCTATCAAATATGCATAATGATATATTTATATGTATGGATGAATGGATGGATGATAAAATTATGCATAAATTTGTAAATATTCTTGTTACTTTTGTGAAAAACAATAGAAAAAGAAATATATATTGAATATTGTAAAATGGCAGCAAAATATTCAGATGTAGCAATATCTCAGGCTTAATTGTCACATTAGCATTAAAATCTGTGCACGTTAGCTGCCACAACATGTTAATTGAATCCAGACACCATGAAAAAAAAAGCCTCCAGATGAGGTTTTACAGCTCACATAAAATGCTACCAAAGCATAAAGCGCATTAAGAGTTTGTTTGCACCTTTGGTAATAACATCTATTGTGTAAATTGAGACTTAATCACAGTTTTCCACTGATGTAATATTGTTTATTTTTATTACATGCTCAAATGAGGCTTTCATTATTCCAGATGGGCTCTCGCACTTAGAGTAATCTGCCATCTCTGCACATTTCTAGCCAGAGATGCATTTCTCTATAGCCTTGTGCTTTGGTAGTAATGATGTACGAATGCTGTGGCCATCTGCCCCAGCGTGATGTATTGTAGCCCAGAGATGACCTTTGTGGCGAGTGGCTGGCGCTCTTCAGTGTGGGTTTTTTTTGCAGGCCCGCTAACAGGCACTGATGCGCTGCCCTTTGTCAGCCTGACTGGGTCTGACAGGCATGCTGGAACCGCAGGAGTGATGGGACAGTTAATGTAGAGCATTACAGTCATACAGTGAAGAGCCGGGAACGTCTCGAGCCAGTGTTAGATGGTTGTACACCTGTAGGTCTATAGAATTAGAGAACATGGTATGTAAATCTCTGTCTGTATAGATCTATTAGGCACAGACCAAACTGCCCTTAAAACCATCAAGTATCAAAAAAAATGTGTTGTTTGGTACCAAATTTCGATAATCTCGTCCACACTACGTGACTAAAAAAACGCATGTTACGTGACCATCATGCTACACTACATAAGAAGATTTGTAAGATGTATACTACACATTTACTCAAAACTTACTTCAAACCACTATCGAGTGCTTGTAATAACTTCCGATTGCGATCTAATGTGTGTTTTGGCCATATAATGTTGCTGAAATTTGTAGCCTTTGTATCAAGCTAATTGCTATACCGGCTTACCATTTCTCACGCAAACACCCTGTATTGTTATGAAAATAGGCAGAATCTTATGAAAACCACATGCAAATCATACTGTCGTAATCATGTATTTATTAGCTTCATGTTTCATCCATAGAAATGTTTCTTATGTACAGAACTGAAAACGGAAGTGTAATGGATGTTTATAAAAGTGTGAAAAAGTCAACAAGCTGAAGAAATAAAATGAAAGTTTTTTTTTGAGAAAATGTGTAATGTAGTCTTGTTAAAACTATTTCCTAAAATTGGTATCGGGAAAAAGTATCGTTCAGGAACCGGTATCAAAGTAAAGGTATCGATATCGAAAATTTTTGAACAATAAAACCGCTTTACTATTAGGTGTATATATACATTTGAAATAAGTTAAAGTCACAATGAAATTAGTAGGGTAAACGTACCTATTAAGCTCACCAAAATCTACATTTTTAGTGCACAAGAAATCGGTTTCAGCACAAGAAGTAATGTTAAAATAAAATAATCTCTCACACAAAAATACTTCATTTTATTTTAAATGACAAAAGCATTATAATTAAGATGTAAATGCAAAAAGTATGGCTGTGCTTAATGGGTACATTTCTGTACCCTTTAAGCACACCCCTGTTCCCATTAAGCTCACATCATGTTTTATTAAAAATTCTTGTTTATTTAACCTTTTTAAAGAATAATTGAAAAATTCATAGTGAAGTGTCATTTAAGCAACATCTAGACTAGTCCACATTCAGCAAAGTAACACATATTCAAAAAACAAACTAACAACAACCTATAAAACATTTCATTCACGGTTGAACACAGAAACTAGCCTCATTATGAAGCCTCTTATTAATGGCGTCACCTTATCTAGCGTCTCCTAGGCGTAATCCCACATGATTTTTGCCCCAATTTCCCCCGATTTTACATCTGGAGAAGTTGATGCTAGTTGCCAAAGGTCAGAGCCAGTCTGTAGATTTGAGTTGACTGATTCCATAGAAAATTGCGTATTGGTATGATTGTGTGGGTCACAGACACAGACCATCCTCATTTTCAGCAGATTGTTAAAACATTTCTTCCCTGAGTTTTGTTTGTGATAGGAAAGGATTTTTAAAGTCTGCTATTGTGAGATCCTCATCGTTTAGTGTACTGATTGCTAGTTGTTCCTTTGTGACTATGTTTACAGTCGGTACGTGTAATGATGCCTGGTTAGGTTTTTTAAAAATCTGTTTTTTTTCCAGATTTTAAAAGTTCATGTAGTTTAGTCCAGCCTTTAGCTGCTTTTTTATCTATAACTATCGTTTCTAAACACTATAGTTAGTCCCTCAATTTATGTCATCTTACAGCTGTGAAAATAAGTTACACCATTTTTAAAAGATTAAATTAAAGTGAAACCCATCAGTTTATCTGTAAAAGTCGTTTCCTGAGTATTTAGCATCAGACGGTTATGATGAAGAGCTTAAGAGAGTTTTAAGACATTCATGTAATATTTCTTAAAATGACAAATAGTTTTGGCAAAATAAAAATAATCTAGTCATGTATTAAGTTTCATACATTTTATTATGACAACTACATAACAAATACTATAACATTTTACACTTTGTTTTCTTATTGATGTACACTGAGCGTGATTTTCTAGTAGTGACCCTGTACACCCCATTAAATCATACATCGTGTCTTTGCGACCCCGGGACATATCTCTACCCTCTCCCCTCATAAACTTTCTTAGTATTCCTTAATCTATTCATATAAACAATATATAAACAATATAACAAGAAAAAAAACAAAATAAAATAATGTCTGTTTTCTGATTAATTTTTTGTAAAAAGTGCATAGGGTCGCTAGAGACCCAAGGTATGTAAATGTGTAAGTATTTTTTTCCTGCGCAACTGTATTTACATATCTGATGACTCAATATGTGCAATGCATTTTTTTTCCTCAAGGTGGCACTGTTTTATACACAATAATGACGTGACGTTTCACCCATAATTACCGCAGGCATAAAACAAAATAATATCATCAGCAAAAATTCAACTGATTTGAATGGCTTTACTGCAGAGCAATTACTATACGCAATGAAATATAAATGTCACTGTCATTTGATGCTGGATGTGGTGAATAAGCTGCCAGTGATCAAAATATTGAATATGAAGACATTGAGAACGATAGTTTTGAGAATATGGTTGAGTTCGTGAATATGTGAGGCAGATGCTGAATGTACTGGGGAAGTGTGCTCTGACGATGACAGCGATGTTAAAATCATCTGCTCAAATTGAACCCTTTTAAGTTTCAAAGGGTAACGAAATATGCTTTATTTTATTGTTCTGTGATTGTTCTTAAAATATCAAGATCATTTTTTTTCTATTTCAGCAGTTAGAGATCCATCCGTGCTGGATATATTGTTCCGGGTCGCTAAAGACCCGAATATGTAATGATTGGCGAAACATTCATGCATTTAAGGGGTAAGCATCCCCTTACAATAACAGCCCATCTTTAAAAATTACAGCAGTGTACAACCACAGACCAGCAATAAACTGTCAGTTTATAATATTATGGATTTAAAAGTACAAGCCAGTAATGCCTGTGAAGTAATATATTAGCGTAACACAATCTTATACAGCTAGTCAGCTGACTGTGTTCTGTAGCATCTGCGCTATGCTGCTAAAACTATCTAACTGTAATTATATCCCACTTCAAGTTCCAGGTTATAATATGCAAAATCTGAACAATAATCTCTTAATTTTACAATAAGTAGTGAAACTTACCAAAAATAAAGGTTTAAACATCTAAAAAAATGCACATTTAAGGAGCTACTCTTTTGGTGAAAGTTTTCAGACAGC